>JBBPTO010000258.1:0-38050 GCA_038094155.1 Pulveroboletus cf. aberrans | reverse complement strand
GATATACATATAATGATTGTTTCTGAGTTTAAATATATTCACACTCCTCTTTATTTGTAATCACTATTATCATGTATTCTATCTTTACTATCCAGAAGAATATTGTTCTCTCTATGCTTGATGCTGGTCACTCTGCTTGCTTCTACTGTTGTAGACTGCTCTACTATATCCAGACTTTGAAAAAATGAGCATTTTGAGCTTTTAAAGTCTGGTGGAGGTCACCTATTCAAGCTTTTCCCTATTAATATTCAACATACTATGTATTTGATTAGCTTTTACAAGGCCAATAATGCTATTTAGGATATTCAAACCATTTCTAACATCATCAGAAAACCTCTCTCTATCAACATAGTCCTTCATCACATGGAAAAGTCTAGTATAAAGGCTGTGGTAATCAAGAAATGCCCTCTTCTTTCTATGAAACATTACAAAGCTTACTTGAATTTTATTTACATGCATTAAAACTGGACTTGAAGGAGATTATATGGTTATATAAGATTCAAATGAATAATATGGTGTTAGGTGGATGCAATTGGGGCCAGAAAAAGGCAGAAAAATGGCTTAGTGATGAGTTAGCAGATAGAATTGTCAAGTATAGGACAGGTTTCTTGATTACCATAGATGTCAGAAATGGTTTGAATATCCTGAATAGCATTATTGGCCTTGTAAAGGCTAATCAAATACATAGTATGTTGAATATTAATAGGGAAAAGCTTGAATAGGTGATCTCCACCAGACTTTAAAAGCTCAAAATGCTCATTTTTTCAAAGTCTGGATATAGTAGAGCAGTATACAACAGTAGAAGCAAGCAGAGTAACCAGCATCAAGTGTAGAGAGAACAATATTCTTCTGGATAGTAAAGATAGAATACATGATAATAGTGATTACAAATAAAGAGGAGTGTGAATATATTTAAACTCAGAAACAATCATTATATGTATATCTTTGTTTGTATAACCAAAGAAAGCCAAATATTATGTCATTTAATGGATATTATACAGCACAAAAGTGAAAAAACTGTTGCAATGGTATTGCTGTCTTGTAATGGCCATATCTCCGGCACCACCAAACCAAATCACGTGATCCATGGACCATTACATGGCCAGGGGTTTGTACTATATTCGGTCTCACCAACACTAAGCGAGATTCCCACGGTTTTAACCAGTACACTACATACACTCTAAATGTAGTAAACATTGCAACAGTTTTTGAAGTCACTGTATATGCTGATACCAGAGTTTACATAAAGAGAAAGGAAAGATCTTCATCATCATTGTGATGTATGTTGATGATGCACTTTTCATGGGTAGTGATAAAGCACTAGTCCTTCAAGAAAAGGAATGTTTCATGAAGAGATGGGAATGCAAAGATCTTGGAGATGCAAAGGAATATATATCCATGCAGATAACAAGAGATCGAATCAAACGAACCCTTGTCCTTGACCAAATACCCTATGCTGAAAAGGTCATCAAGCAATTTGGTCAAGAGAACTATAAAACAGTTACAACACCTTTACCCTCTGGATACAATCCTATTCCATTGACACAGGAAAAACCTGATCCCAAAATTCAAAGCCTCTTTCGATCTGTAATAGGTTCACTTCTTTTTCTAATGCTCAGAACTAGACCAGACATTGCATTTGCAGTAATAAAGATGTCACAGTTCTTTGCAAATCCAACAGAAGAACATTTACAGAAGGCAATCTGGATAGTTTGCTATATTTCTTCAACAAAGAATCTGTGCATCAAATACTCTGCAAATGGTCCTCAAAATGGTCTCATAGCATACTCTGATACAGATTGGGCTGGAGATGTAGAAACATCAAGATCCACCACTGGATATGCTATATTCCTTGCAAATGAAATGATCTCATGGCTTTCAAGGCAACAAGTACATGTGAGACTCTTGTCCACTGATGCAGAATACTGTGGAATGACAGAAGTGGCAATGCAAATAGTCTGGATGAGAATCCTATTTGAAGAAGTAGACTTTCTACTCAAGCCAGTTTCTTTATTTGTGAACAATCAAGGTGCTATGGTTTTGACATCAAACTCTGGACAGGAAGGTCACACAAAACATGTCAGAAAGTATGATCACTACATCTGAGAAGCCATCGAGTTCAAAGAAGTTGAACTATTCTATGTTGAAACTATCAAAAATTTTACAGACATCTTTACCAAGAATCTGAGAAATGTCAAGTTTCAAGAAAACATAAAGGCTTTAAAACTCATTCCATATCCTTCAAGTATGTAACATTCTAGTGAGAAGGAGTGTTGAGATTCTGTGAAGCAAACACTAGGTCCTGTGCTTTGTTAATACAGGCAGACCATAGTGGTAATACACTATTCATGTTACTAAAGAATATAGGTCAACTATTAGGCTTGACTGACACATCGTTCAAACCTAATTAAAGTGTAATCTTAATTACACTTCAGGATCGACCATATGACAATCTAGATGCAGTCTTTATGACTCAGCTATGATGTCATCAGTCTGAAGCTTTCCTAGCTTCACAACTGCTGTATTGGGTTGATACAGACTCAACTTCATCTATTTCAAATAAGTGGAGCAGCATGACTGATCCTATGATGTCATTCTAACATCATCAACCTTGTTTTAGTTACATCACACACAAGTACATACAGGTTCCTGAATTTATTTAAAGGTGATAAGTGCCATTATGTAATTAATAATGAGATTCATTTTCCCTCAAGATCAAGCTTCTAAGAAGCTCCACAAGGGTTGATCTCATCAATCTTGACTAACCCAAACTTGATCACAAGAACTTTGATCTCTATCTTGGTGAGCATCCTTGACTCACCTCTCTCTTCTCTGCCCTGTGCAACAGAAGTACTCTTGTATCCTCCTGTTAGCAGGTTGGTTCTGTTAAGACCAGGTCTCCTCCACTCAAACTCTGGTCAGAGATCAGAGGTTGAAGGGAAGGAATGGCTGGAGATGGCTGGAGGTTTGGAGGATTGCATCTGGAGGGGTGAAGGCTTGACACATGACTTATGTGTCACATCTCTGCACTGTCATGGCCTTTTTGATCAGAGACACATTGGAGGGACTTGGAGAGAGAACAGAGGAGGAGTCTAAGATGATATTCAGACTGAGGCTATCTACATACAAAGTCAGAGTATATATATAGAGGAAATTGAAGGCTATGTAAATAGGTAAGTCAGAGGTTGGAAAGATCATAACCAGAGCTGTGCACCAGTAGCACAGTTTGCCAGAACTGTACTGCACAGGGTTGGAGGGAACTGAGGAGCAGGACTAATCTTAATACAAAACAAGGGAAGTATATAAGGATATCTAGGATAAGTCTGGTGTTTCAGAGATAAGGAGTTGGTGAGAAGTCACCAGAGGTAGTAGCAGAGTTATTCTGGAGGTCAGAGTTGACTCAAATGTATGAGATATGACAGGTTTCTACTGTGTCTGAGTTCAATTTTACTTGATATCCTGACATCCTATGCAGCCCCCAGAGCTGGATCTAAGTGCCATGTGTTGACAGCATTTGAAGCCAACACATGTCAGCCTTCTTTAAGCAAAAGGATCAAATTGGATAATTATGGTAATAGAGTTTTTCATCATATCTACTTGATAACTCTCATTTCTAATATTCTAACATGTACTACACATGGCAATGGTTGCTGCCAGCAGCTCAGAGGTGGGAATCTCTGAGGCAGAAATCACTCAGGCAAGCTCTTCTGTGTTACAACATTTGCCCACTATTCCAAACCACCATCACTACTTGGCCCTGCATTCAACCAAAAACTGAACCTGAAATCCTTAGAGTATCTAGATCATATACTGAGTCCCTGATTCAAGCATTTCATCTCATCTGTTCACACTTAATTGACATGTTACCCAGTAAATTCACTCCATTTACACCACCACCACCCCCACCATCCATTAATGACTTCACATCATATGATACAAGTCTACATTGAACATACACCTGTGCATGAGTTCTCTGACTTGATGGTCTTATCTACCTGTGACTGCAAGTAGTCTAACCAATGTTTTCCCCTTTATTCAAGTGAGCCTGTGTGACTAATTGTTACAGTCACTTCCACATCCTTTCCAACATTTTTGACCTTTTTGATGCTTCTGACCACACTTAGAATGTTTGACACATTGGAAGCAATGTTTCCGAACTCAGAAGCTCAGAAAGCTCAGAAGTGTGGGAACTTGGAAGTGCGGAAGCTCAGAAGGCTCAAAACTGTGGGAACTCAGAACTGGAACCTTGGAAGCACTAGAAGTACAACAGTTCCACCAGAACTTTGTATTTCATTATACAAACCCTTTCCATCTGTACAGTATGTCATGCTATACATTCCAGACCCTCCTAGAACATTCCCTTGTCTTCCATGCATCACCCATGACCCTAACATCATTTTATGCCCTTACCCTACACATGTATCATCTTTCATTCTTCCACACCATGCCTCCTCCACACCTAATCCTTATGGTTTTCTCATGGACATCTCGATTGGACTACAATAGATACAAACATGTAGAGTAGTATATAAAGGACAAGAATGCAGCCACTGGAGGGCAGTCTTGTCCTCTTGGTGTTTTCCTCAGCATCTATGGCATCAACTCATTTTCCTTCTCTCTTGACTAGTGAAAGTGGCCTAGAGCCTTAAGTGGTTCTGAGTCATATCACTAATCTTATAGTGGTGCATCTGAGGGAAAGAAATAGTGCTGGGCCCTTACTGAAAATAAAAGTGTAGCCTCCACTATGAAAGAGTAGCTCACAACCTGCCAAAAAGTAGCTCAGATGAGTAGCTCACATGTACAAAAAGTAGCATGATTATTTTTTGTGCATTTGAACCCTCATATTTGACTGCAATTGTTCATGCATATCTTAACTAAGACTCTAAAGTAGCAACCCTGTGTGAGAATTGGCAATCTTATTCAAAGTAATATATTGTATCACTTAAGAAGGTTTGAATTATTTTTTGGTCATATTGGCCATAGTATGCAAAAGGCAGAGGATTTGGTGTCAACTAACCCCTTAAAATCAATCAAATATGTTGGAACAACTTAGCATAGATATAGCTGTAAATACTGCCTTGAAAAAAAGGAGAGCTTTCAGTAAATAATTTACAATTTATTGAAAATATTTACTTCAATCTGTTAGCAGAACTTATCTCTTTCAAAGAGCAATAATAAGTTGAGCAAATCTATCCAAAACAATAAGAATATATATGTTCTGCTATTACATGATTAGGATAAATTTTAGACATTACCACTATACGGTTGAAAAATGTTTTACAATATGTATGTAAGATGTAATAGAAAAGCACTACTCTCATAGGCTGCCAGCCATCAACATATTCTAAGTGCATTTTTTGACTATGTAGTAGTGACGGTGTCTAAAAAGTTATACTAATATACAGTTTAATATGTTAGCAGAACATACACATCATTATTGTTCTGAATTTTATAAATTTGTTCAACATATTCTTCCTCTTTGAGTAAGTTGTCCAGGCATATTTGAGATGTAAATCACAAAATAGGCATTCTTCTGACTGGTTGAACTTTTTCTTTGAGTCACATGAAGTATTACAATGCTTTGGTAATTGGTACTAAATACAGTATCCCGTTTGTAGTTACTGTCACATGAATGCACAGTCAAGGCAAGTGGTGGTAGCAGTGGTTAGCTTTCATAATGCACAGCCACCTTTTTCCATGGTGGTTCATGTTTTAGATCAAGGCTATGCATTGGGTGAGTTGCTGCAGAACATGACTGAGAGTTTCAATAATGAGCCTGCAGTGGGTGTTGATCACGAGGCCTTGTGGAGTGTTGAGGGTTGGATTTTTGCTGCAGTATTTTTGAACTCACTAAAGTGACTCTGAATCAACTGCCACAATTTATAAGTCAGCAGTCAAACATTTCACTTGAGTTTCCATTCCACCATTGAAGATCTCAGTCGATGTGATTTTCGGGAGCATTCAAGTACATTTATCCGTATTCAGCCGGCGAAGCAAGGATACAGTCACGAACCCGTCCAGAGTCCACATTATGCGACGAACCGGCGAAAACCACAACACCCCAGGGAGACAAAGATGGAAGAGGAATGCATTCGATATGAGAATAACTCAACAACGTCCTAACTATATCGAGAATGACGCTGGAGACATGTGAGCGATCCTACAGGCACGCTTACGAAAGTGGGTCTATCGTGGCAGTCGCATGAGAGAACAGGTCTGAAGCAAACACGACACGTACATCGTTTTAGAGCTCCACGCCCTCAACATTGGCAGTGATGCCGAGGCTCTTGGTCACAGTGTAGACGTTGCCAGTTAGCCTGGGAACGAGTTGGTCGAGGAGGCCCTCGACTGCATCTACGGTCACCTCGACCAGCTCGAGGGTTCCAGTTACGAGATGCGAGACCGTTCCTGTGACGTCTTTGGAGAGGCCGCCAACGTCAGACTTTGCGCCGCTGAGGATGACGTCAATAGCATCGAAGATGGGCTGTGATGAAAATGAAGCAAGGTACTCGTGACACCGTTGGAACGCACATTGATTTCGCCTGCGACGAGGACGGCGATGTCGGTAACGGTCATTGGAACGGTGCCGATAGCAGGGGCCAAGACGACACTCGAGTCCTTGCCCTCGAGGTTCTCCACCTGAGGAACAGCGCTGTTGATGGGACCAAGGATGGAAGCAACAACGGAAATAAGGTCATTATCGTTCGAGCCCGAAGTACTTATAGAAGCTAGCGAAGTTGGTCAGAATAAGATCACGACCGGCAACTGTCTCGACTTGCACAATTTCTGTATGTTGTATTTGATTTCACCGTCAAGAATGCTGTAGACACAGGGGACAGAAGGCGTATTGTCACGGGTGTGAACACTCCCGGCAGTCTGCACAGCATTGACTTGACCAGAAGGAAGACTACCGAGACCAACCGGGGCAGCTACGCTGAAGGTGGCCAAAGCAGCAGCGACGAAAACAGGAGAAAAGGAACGCATTTTGTAAGGATCGTGGGGTGTCTGGTGAGACGGTATGTTTGGGGTATGAAAAAGGTGACAAAATGTCAATGTGGAATTCTGGTTTGTGAACGAGATTATATACCCTCGGAATTTATTTCGCAATCAATGTTTGCATACCCCCGTTTTCTTCTTTTTGATTTTTGCGATCATGATTGACGGTCAAGCAGACCGAATGACGTGAATTCTGTACGCGGACAGCGTCTTCTCGACATCTCATGTTACTTTGTTTGGCATGGTGGCGACTTTTAAACACACGGAGTGGAGCGAAACTACATTGTAGCACTCGGCTGTTGATTCGCCGAACTCTATTGGTCAGCGGAAATATCAACCATCTCCTTGAAGGAGGCTGCCACCAGGGGCAGAATGCTTGGAGATTCAAGATGTTACCTGGCGATCGAGATGGAAAACTCACTCTCCGGATCATGCAGGAAACAGGAATAGTTGTGAGGTTTGGATTCAATACATATGATCTGTTGGCCAATTACCTTGGAGCCGGAATGTCGGGCCCTTATTTCAGGACTCATGGGAAGCGCGCGCCACGCTTAAGCGTCATTGTTAGGAGGCATGAATGTTTCATGGAGATGCGTAACGCGGTAAACACGTACAAACACGCGTGTGCGTGTCTGGTGACGCGAAGTGACATTGCAGACATGTCCAAGTACATTCCGTCCATAGAGAGCTTTGCCAAGGTATGTCGAGTCCTCTTCCCCCCGCGCGGACGTGTTCACACGCCATAGGGTGCCCTTGCCACGGCGGCTGGCGTGGCAACGATAGGTGCGCTTCCGACTCGGAGCTCGACCGACTACCTCCTAACTCACCCCGCTCAGGATGCGGATTGCTCTACTACGGTCAAAACTACCTCATATACCCCTCCGCGTTTCCTCCAGGCTCTCGCACAGGTCCGCCTGTCTCATCTGAGCTCGTCCGATCCACTCACAGCCACCAGAAGTTGACGTTCCGACAAAGTACGGTCTAGTGTACCAAGACCTCCCGTTGCGCACAGAGGACGGCATCACCCTGCGCTCTTACCTGCTCATGCAACGCAAGGAAGTCTCCCACACCCACGCCCTGCACGTCGATTCTGACGAAGAACAGTCCAACGAAGACGTACGCCCTACAGCTTTTGCCCCTTGTCACGTTCGTCATCTCCCTTTGGGACCGTAGTTTGCAGCGATGCGGCCGACCGTCATCATGTTCCACGGAAATGGGGGAAATCACGGACACCGGATACCCTTGGCCAAGATATTCTACGTCAAGATGCGTTGCAACGTACTCATGCTGTCTTACAGAGGGTGCGTATATGCCCCAATGTCCGTCCGGCAGGCTCTCACATTTGTTCTGAATAGATATGGGCTTTCGGAAGGATCCCCATCAGAGACCGGTGAGCTGTAACGCCGATCAGCGGGCAGGGCGATATTGATTCTCACACCACCAGGTTTATGTATAGACGCTCAGACCGCACTTGATTATGTGACCTCCCATCCTTATCTCCAGAAAACCTCCGTCGTAAGTTCGTCTTCCGAGCTCTCGTGTTTCACCCAGACCCACCAAGGATCTTGTCAGATCTTGTACGGCCAATCGATCGGAGGTGCCGTCGCAATTCACCTCGCTAGCCGAAATCCATCCAAGGTCAGTTTTGCCGTCCCCAATTATCGGATGGTTTCATCGACACGGGCTTCTACTTGGACAGATTTCTGCGCTCGTCCTTGAGAATACCTTCACGAACCTTCCACGACTTGTTCCGCACGCCATTCCGTTCCTCTCGCCATTGACGTTCTTGTGTCACCAAAAATGGGACTCTGCGTCAAAGATACCGTTTATCCCCAAGAGCACGCCCATTCTGATGCTGAGCGGCATCCTGGACGAGGTCGTTCCCCGTGAGCACATGCAGGAGCTCTGGGAAATCATCACCCGGCGACAAGGTAGCAAGATCGCGACCAACGGCGAGCCAAAGGTCAACGCATCAGAAGTCGGGGCTGGAAAATCCAAGTTTGTCGAATTTCCGGCAGGAGCCCACAGTACGTGTCTTGTCATTCACCTTTGCAGATCTCTCCAACCCAGTTGCCTCAGACGATACATGCGTCCAACATGGATACTGGACAGAGGTGGCCGCGTTTGTGACGAGTCTTTCACGACATTGATCGCTTGTCGTTTTTCCGGAGCTTTGCCTAGACCTGCACGTTGTCATGCGACTGGACTTTCTTTGTAAGGGCACGCTGTACTGTTGTATCACAAGGCACTATTTGGTTCCATAAACGCGAGGTGGGACAACAACGTGACAAGAGGTGAACCCGACCTCCCCTACCCTTCGTACCGATACGCAACCATGGCCTCTATCCGATGCACGTCGGTGCTGAAGCTGCGCAACTTGACCTGCTGGCTCTTGCTCGCCTCGATCGCGAGCGGGTCCGTGTCGACCCACTCATCCGCGGGCACGTCCGCCGAGTCGTGCGTGTAAGCGAGGATGTTGAACACGGTCGGATCGTCGATGATCGGCAGAAAGGTGACGGTGGAGACGATCTGTTTGAGTATATAGCGAATCTCGGCTTGGATCTCGGATTCGGGCTTGGGTGGCGGTCTGGCGACGATGAACGCACCACATCAACGAGGATGGGTCGGGAACGAAACGATGAAACGTACGGCTCGGCAGCGTCCGAGGGTGTATCGACGAGGTTGATGTCAAACACCCAGCGTTCGAGCGGGAGATGGGTGTCCTTGGACAGAATGACGAGGACGAGCTGAGTGACGGATCCTGTCAGGAGCCACTCTGCGCTGATTGGTGAGACGACGCCGACGAGGGAGTCATGTCGCCAAATTGGACGTACTGTTGACTTGCTTGAGGATCCTGGCAACGGGCCGTTAGTCGGCGTGTGGCGCGTCACCTTCGACGAGGACGCACCGATCGAGGTAGTTTTCAAGCGCAAGATCTTGCGTGACGAGGACCGTCTGTCCGTACTTTTTCACCATGTGAAAATCGTCTGAAGGGTAGACCCCTCTCTGGAAGAGGATGCTTGGGTAGAATGAGGATCGGTCGCGGGTTCGAGTGGGGGACGGTGGACGGTGGACGTACGTGTTGGCGGCATACTTGAAGAACTCAGTGACGAGGTTGGTGGAACCTCTGAGAGTGATGGCTTGACGCGTCGGTGCTTGTGAGGTCGCCATCGTCGTACAGGGAGAGGAACGCGTGCGTCACGTGCAAGCTCAGCACGTTATTCCTGTTTTAATTATGGCTGTACCCCGTGTGAAATTCACTTTCCCCTAGTGGCCGTACTCGTGAGAAAGTAGTAGCAGACACCATGGGCATAATTGAATAGATACCAGTAACATACCCAGTACATCGCTATCAACATATTCCACCTTGAAAAGATAAAAAGTTTCAAGTAAATATTTTTCAATTTGTGAGCAAAACTTAGCTTTCCACAGAGGAAAAATAAGCTGTATCGGTGCATTTAAAAGATAAAGGATAGGCCTGCCACACTAACATATTGAATTACATATTCAGGAAGGTATGTGAACTCAGTTACCACTTTAAACTCAAAATATGTATTTGGCATATGTTAGCAAGACATACAGGGAAAGCACTGCTCTGATTGGTTGAACACCATCAACAAATGGAAAATATATATATCAAATTTATATCATCAACAGAGTCAACATATTTTTTTAAATATATAATTGAGTTTGTTAGCATCACAGACCCACCTTTATTGTTTTGAATAAATTGATGTCACTTATTCATGAAGGTAAATTTCATTTGAATGAATATTCTTAAAATGTGTACAATATTTACTGAAAACTTATTATTTTTCTGAGGCAGAATGTGTTGATGTCAAAATATACAACTCCTCCGAGGTCCTCCGACTTACTCCGGACCTGTTCTGTGCAACTCCGAAGCTTTCGCCTACCAAGTACAACTCCTGACACCAGAGTTATTCGGAGTTGGCTCGATACTCAGTAACATCCCTTTTCCCTTTTGGACCTCTTATTTCCTATTCCAGACATTACATCGGAGTTCATGCGCTCTGATCTCCGTCACTATTTAATGTGTCCGCTTTCGTCATTCCTCCCTCAGTTGTTCCACTACCACTGTGCAACTGAGGTTAGTCTTTTAGCTACATTTAGCTTTTCTTTTTACTTATGTCTGTAGTCAGGGTATCTCTACCCCTCCATAGTCCACAGATTTTGACAGTTGATAGCTACATATATAAGCTATGTTACTGGTATCTATTCAATTATGTCCATGGTGAGATTGCATCACATGAAATGATTATTATTTTCTGGATTGACAATGACATCAATGCATTACAATGTGTTCTGTTCCTGCATCTGCTGCAGCAGAACTGTCAAATTTTCCAATTCAATGTTATCCCTGATATAGGCATGATGCCACCAACATTCCTCTTTGGCCATCACTGGGACAATTGGATGTATGTGTAATGAGGTCATGTGAGAACTACTATGAGTAGTGTATTTACATGTTGAATGCAGAGGACTATGGACAGGAGGAGAAGAGTGGGTGAAAGCACAGCACTTTCTGGCTTCCAGCAGGGAAGATCTGTGGGGCAGGCATGAGCTGTGATCTCCTGAGTGTAGGGGAAGAGACCAATGCAGGCAGTGAGATACTGCGTACCCATGATGTAGGAGGTTGGTTGTGTGTGTGGAGATATGTATGAATGTGGTTAACCTCACATGGGTGGCAGTATATAGCAGAGGAATTTTTGTTGTAGGAGTGGTGTGGATTGAAGGTAGGGGGCAAGTACTTGTGTGTGCTTGTGTAAGTAGGTGAGGAAGGCATTGCTAGCCCATCTGCCTTTGACCTTGATGATGTCAAAAGGGACATTGCAGAGTAAGTATTTCAGCATCAACCTGATGTGGATGCCATAGCCTTGGAGGTGTGGGTGGCCTGCTGCTGTGAATGCAGCATCTAAGGTCTTGATGAATTTATTCTGGATGAGGTATTTGTGTCCAGAACATGAGTGATATGTGAAAAGATGCATCTGATTGAATAAGAGGTTGTTGATGTGAAAGTGGTTCTCTAAGGCATTTTGTGGGTCAACTGGGCCTTTTTGAGGAGCCCATAGGACATTTCCACCAAGGGGGGAGGTTTTGGTGCAAGGGAGGTGGAAGTTGATGATGGGTAGGCTTTGTCAATCATGCTGAAATGAGACATGTGCTCTGGTGATGTGTTCACATGCATTGAAAGCATTTAGAGTTGGTACCATGAATTCACTAATGTATGTGGTGGTGAAGAAAGTGGTGGTGAGGCAAGCAAAGACTGCCACTCTGAGGGGGGAGTTGGTGTGGAGGTGGGGGTGGAGTGTGGTGATGGTGGTGATGGTATATGGTTAAAAGGGGGTTCTTTTGGAGGTTGGTGGCATGAGACTTTTGAAAGCTTTGGGGAGGGCATTTATCTTCATTGGATGCCCATGTCATGCTGTGGATGATGTGCCATGCATGGACACTGCTTACATAGTTGATGATGGTGGAGGTGGCATACAGTCTGGCCATGGATGAAATGAAGTTAGTTAGAACATCGATCTGGATGGGGGTGCACTGGTCCTTGGGTATACTCTGTGCATCACAGAAAGTGTGATAGGTGAGGCCACAGCCATATGTCTTTCAGGTGGTTGTGGTCCAAGCCTGGGTGATTATGTCACATATGGAGTATGTGTTGCTGTTCAAGAAGGGGTGGAATGTCTGACATGGTTGTGTGAGAAACCAGAAAAGCAGCTGGTCTCTGATGAGGCAGTGGGTGCAGAGGGCAGAGGGAGTGGGGGTGGGGGTTGGAGTACACAAGAGGGTGGCCAAGAAGGGTATGGGTGATCTTGAGAGGCTGAGTGTGTTTTGCATTGCTGTGATAAGGCAGGGGAGGCATGCTGAGTGCATGGAAGGAGCATCCTGGAGGATCTGATCATCTTTAATTGAGGAGAAAGAGATTAGAGATGTTGATTGGTGGGAGGTGGTGAAAAAAGGGGGGGGATGTAGACCGTGGGATATGGGGTCAGCAGGATTGGCTTCACTCAGGACATACTGGATATGGAGTGTGTGTTTGCCAGGAGCCAGGGTGGTGTGGATGGCTTGAATATTTGATTGATGGAGTTGTTGTGGCTGTACCCACATCATTGACCCTCAACAACACCTTGGTTGTCAACATGAATTCAAAAATGAACATTGGGGGGTATGGTTTGGAGGATGGCAAGAATGGCAAGCTCAAGGCTGATGGCTTCAGCCCAGCCAATATCACAGCCATCGGATGCCTAGTTTGGGATGAGTTGTCAGGTAAGCCATTGGTTAGTGATGGTAATTCCAATACTGGTGGATGTGGATGCATCTGATTAGGCAGCTATCTCAAGAATGTGGAATGGCAATGGGATGGGAATTGGGGAGATGGGTTGGAGAGTTTAAATCACCACCAGTTAATGTTCTTGTGGGTTCACTGTGGTGGTGTGCACAATTTGAAAGGGGTGTCATTGAATATTGGAAGCATCACTTCAATGCATGTGATGTAGAGCTGGCCTTCTGGTATGACTAGAGAGGCATGTGTGAGTTTGCCATGCAACTTTTGTACCTCATCAAGCCAGTGAGCATGGGTGGTGATCCACTTGTCAAGCATGTTTAGGTATTTTTCACACTTATTGAGAGAGACACCATGCATTCTTGTAAGTTCCAAACTAGTCCTAGGAACGTGGGGACTTCTGTGAATGGTATGTCTTTGTTGAGCTCCCATGGAATACCCAGGTGGAAGGAAGTGGTGTTGATGTCAGATAATGTGTAAGTGAAATTGCATTCAGAGGGGAGGCACATTGGTTCAGACAGGTCATGCAGGGGGAAACAGTAGTTCTCATCATGTTCTGCTGTGGTCCTGTCAGGGAGTGTCGAGCCATTGAACCAGGTCCTGCCTTGAGCAGATGTGGGATCCCCTTGTGTGGCAATCCAGTTGCTTTGGAATATGCACAGGTTATTTTATTCTGTCAGTGCACAGCAGGGGATGTGGAGAAAGAAATGATCATCCACCATCTAAGTATCAGGCCTATGCTGTGAGATCTCATAATGTCTGCACCTGCTCCTCTGATGCTGCCATGCAGGCCTCCTGATGCTGTGAAGCTAAAACTGATAGCAGTGTCTACTGCAAACCAGTCATCTGACAAATGTATTACAAGTGTGTGCCATTGTGATGAATGTAGAAGAATGGTGTGCTATGCTTTACAGACATTCCAGAATGCACCTTGGGAATCTGGCAGCAATGAAGAAAGGAGAAGAGCTACTATGGGGAATGCACTATATGAAGACTGGAAGGAATCAGAATTGATGTATGAATTTATGGAGGGAATGGCAGTGTTAGAGTGTGAAGAAGACAGGTTTTGTATGAGATGGTATCTACTGGGTTTGCCCAGTTTCAGAATGAAAGAAAGGGGAAAGGTTTGAAAGGGGCAGATGGTGTGCTTGATCTTGAATTGAGAGAGGAGGCCCAGCTAGCATCCTTTGGTGAATTCTTTATGTACTATGCTGTCAAATGCATGTTGATATTTGACTATTGACATATTATTAGGGGGTGAGAATGTAATCATGAGGGGTGGTAGGCCAGTGTGGAAACTGTGATGCAGTCTGTTGTAAATCTATTTAACAGGTTGGTTGCAACTAGTGCATGCAGCCATACTTCAGGTTTATATGATGTTAGTGCCTGTGTATCTCTGTGCATGCAGAGCTCTGTGGTCACATTTGCTGCATCCCAAGCATTTGTGCTTGACTGGGAGGTGGGACTTGGTGCATCCATGGGGCTTCTGCCAGTCATTGCAGAGGGCATTCCTGGTGGGGTCAATGAGATGGCATCCTGGTTTGTGGTGGGCATGGGCTGGTGTGGTGCCATTTCAGAGGACCAGCTCATTGCACTCTTGTACATGGTGGGGGTGTTGCCCAAGACAGACAGGGCATGCTGATTTGATATTGTGGGCTGGTTTGGAGGTATTGGATGTGTTACTGTCAAATGCTGCTGGTTGATGAAACTAAGCATGCAGTGAGGTGGAATGAGAGTTGCAGTGATGGGAAGGGTCTGCTTTCAGTGGTGGGGCAGGGGCACAGAGGGTGCAGCAGGGATGCAGAGGAAGGTTTGGTGGAGCATTTAGCATTGCCTCAAGCCTGGTTGAGGATGGGATGAAGATGGCTGTTGAAGGTGTGAAGGACAGTGGCAGTGGGAAGTGCATTCACATCACTGGTGTGAGGGTGGCAGTGATGGTGGGGAGAGCATCTGCATCACCAGTGCAGTATTTGGCAACAATGGTGGGGAGAACATCCACTATAGAGAACAGTAGTTTCCCATCCTTGTATCCAGCATATCCTGTATGATCTGGTTTTCATATCCAATCTGATCTGTCCTTGTCCATCACACATTGGTAGGTTAAACCTTCATTTTACTACATCACACACTTTCATTTGTACATCCAGTTGATCTGGTTCTGTTGATCTGATGATCTAGTTTTTAATCTGGTCATGTTCTTTACATGTATTTAGAGCCTTGGGTGTGCCCAGACTATAAAAGTTGCATTTCGCATGAAGACCAAGGGAATCTCTTAATCTACCATCTACCATCCATCTATCTTGAGTTCAGTTCTTTATTGTCAGTGATTCAGCCATGTCTGTGATTATCTTTTCATCATTCTCTTCTGATCTGTGAAGAATCAAGTCCTGTGCTTGTCAGCCATGTCAGAAGCATTCAAAGCTCTTCCAGATCATCATTCATTTCGCCTCCTGTAAATCCTGCGGTTCTTTTCTGTGAAGCTCTACTCTATGAATTCCCTCTGAGATAAATCAATTGTTCCTTCATTTTATTTCTTTGTGTTGCTGACCACTCACAGCCTTCATCTGGGGCCCACTGTGAGGGGGCATTCTAGATGACTGCCCCATGGAACCCTCAGGTGCATCCAAGGTCCTCTGCTTCAGGAAAATTTCATCCCTCTCCTTCGCAACTGACATCTAATAGGTCTGAAGTGTTTGCATCTCAATCCAATCTGTGTCTGTCATGCTATAATGAGCTGTCACTCCTTAGGTCCATATCTGGTCATTCTATGCCTATTTGACTTGCACTAGGTTGTCATCGAGTCATCAAACATCCATGTCTATCTGTGTCCAATCTGGTTCTGGTCTGCTCTACTTGTACATATCTGGTTCTCTGTATCCATTTCTTTTCAATCTGGTCCATCTATCAGATGGACTTCTACTATATGTATAGTGTACTGGACACTATGTAATAGACACTCTGTATTGTGATTCAGTTATCAGATTCATGTTGAATGCTTCCTTCTTTTTCCTTCTTTATGTTTATTTAGAGTCTTGGGTGTGCCCAGACTATAAAAGTTGTGTTTTGCACACAGTGCAGGACAATTAATCAATCATATATCACTCACTCAGAGTGGGAGTCTTCTGTCCTCATCAATCCAGTTGTATCTGGATCTCTTCTCTTTCTCTCTTGATCCTAAAAGAATCAAGTCCTGTGCTCATCAGCCATGTATGGAGCATTAGGAGCTCTTCTAGATCATCTACCAAGGAGTCCTGTAAGCCCCACAGTTGCATTCCCTTGATTCCCTACCTGAAATTCCCCTGGGATGAACCAATCATTCCTTCACCTTCTTTCTTTGTGTTACTGACCTGCTAGTTTCCTATCCGGAGACCTATAGCAGTCTAGATTGGTTGACCTCTCTTCATCTGGAGCCCCCTTGAAGCTTGTCTGAATCAGACTGGAACTGGATTGAACATGGATAGACACTGATGCTTGATGACTTGATGATGACCTAGTAAAAGTCAAATAAATGTAGAATGACTGGATATGGACCTAAGGAGTGAAACTATCTCTTCAAGAGTGGTCTTTCATCTGAAATTCATGCATATGTCCACAACTGGTTGCTAGTGGTCCAGTCTGATATTCATCTGGATAATCTGTATCTGATGGCGGACGCCCTAGCAGCTGCTAATTTCCTTCTTTCACATCATCTTTTTTATTCTGAACCTGTGCCTACTCACTCATTACATCTTTCCATTGAATCACCACCGATATCCTTTGCACTGGATCACATAGATTCAGTTAATGCTTCATTCATCCCTCTCTTACCTTCTGTCCCATCTGTTGTGCTGGATCTCATCGATCCATTCTGTGCTCCTGTTGAGCCACTCTCATCGTTCATCACTACCATCACTCCAGATCATGTGGGTCTGGGTCACACCTCGTTCATACCACCTTCATCATCTCTCTCATCTGCCACACTGGATCCTGTTGATCTGGTGTTCATCTTATCTGTTCTGCCCTTCTCACCATCTCCTCTGCTTTTTACTACTGTTGCTACCACTCCTATCAACAATGCTGTCTTGGACACTGATGTGTCCATCTTTACAGAGACTTTGTCATTCAAGTTATCTGTTAAGACCAGATCTCCTCTGCTCAAACTCTGGTGGGAGATTAGAGGTTGAAGGGAATGAAAGGCTGGAGATAGCCAGAGGTCTGGAGGGGTGAAGGCTCGATACATGACTTGTGTGTCATGTCTCTGCACTGTCATGGCTTTCTTGGTTGGAGACACATTGGGGAATCCAGAAAGAGATTGAAAGAGGAGTCTAAAGTGATATTCAGGCTAAGGTATCTACATACAGAATCAGAATATATATAGTTGGAGGAAATCAGAGGCTATGTAGATATAGTAAGTCAGAGTTGGAGAAGTCATATGCTGGAGCTGTTCTCTGGCTCAGGAATGAGCTGGATCTGTGCTACACAGCGTCAGAGGGAATGGAAAGGTGAGACTAAGCTAAATACAGAACAAGGAGCATATGTAAGGAAGTCTATGAGAGGTCCAGAGGAACAGAGTTGTATTGGAGTCTGGAGTTGAGTTGAATGGATGGGATATGACAGTATCAATGCCTCTGCTGTTTTCTGAGCCTGCAATTGTTTCTCCAGTTGTACCATCATTGATCCGGTGCCCATTGCACCTGTTAAAGCAGTGCATCCAGTTGCTATTTCATCACCAGACCCATTTGATCTGCCTCTGCTATCTGCCACTCTCCCCATTTATATCACAGTACTGCTGCTATCTTGTGCCTTGATCTTCTCATTCTGTGCCCTGGTCATCGTCGATGATATCATGGATCCCCCTCATCCATATTCATTTCATCCATCATTTCCTTTCTGCAGCTCGATGCCCAAGAGGTCATTGTTAAAATTCCTCTGCAGAAGGTAAGGGACTGTAAAGCCCTTCTATTTTCTTTTCCTAATCATATTCCACCACCATCCGATGTTTCAATCCGCCCTCCAGACCTGGATCCAGATCCTCTCTACTGGATAGGGACCCACCATATTCTTTTCACAGATTCTGTTCATAAAATCAGTTATTCGGTAGGTATAGATGCAGAAAGTATTCTTGATGAAGAAGATTGACTTTTCTGTTCATTTGACCTCATATCATCATCCATTGACAACCTGCTACCATTCATTAATATTCCCTTACACCATATCAATCATCTGCCACTTTTATCCTCCAAAATCATATATTAATTGTTTCTACCCTGGTTTTTGATCTGGTGGTCTTTCATATCAAATAAAAATGCCTCTCATCTCCTCTTTCAATACTAAAAATGAAAGTCCAACAGAAAAACAAAATCATTATGATAGATTCTCATCCATCTCATCTCTACATACATTTCCTTCTTTCAATGTGCACACTCATCAAGCACTTCAATTTCTATTCTGATCTGGTTTTCAATCCATTCTCATGCACTCAGACTCAGGTTCTATCATTGAAGGTATAGAAGCAATAGTAGATCAAAGAAGGCAAGTTGAGTGGACCCTTGCATCTTGGTTTTGATTCATTCAATTCTGTCAACATGCTCTTTTCTCTGATTCTATCCTTGAAGGTGTAGAAGTGGAAGTTGATCAAAGAAGAAAAGTTGAGTGGACCCTCACATCCAGTTTTATTTCATTTCATCCATTTCTACATTTCTATTCAGACCATATGTCCTTACCTACATTTCATTTGTTTCACATCATCCAGTACTGATAGTCTTGTCATCCAGCAGGTTGGATAGGACAGGAAAGGACCAGATAGGACCACTCGGATCACTTGGATCATCCAATGCAGACCAGGATAATTCAGATCTGGTCTCTACATCATCCAGCATCATCCCTTTCACAGACAGTTGATCCTCACACCTCTACCATCATTGTCATTCACACTATATGTCATCATTCTGCTTTGCTGTGCTGCTGCCAGACAGTCTACCTTGTGGTCATTGCATCATTTATTGCCCATCATTCACCATTAGTCTCTCTTGATGCATTGTTGGTCCATCACTCCTTCTGTCTCCTGACCAGAGACTTGATTATCATTTCCTTTGTTTTGCACTTGTCTTACCACCACTGCATCTGACTGGGGACAGTCAGTATTCAAAGTCCTCCACAGATGTAGGGAATGGTAGTTCCCTGTCCTCATATCTGGCATATCCTGTACAATCTGGTTTTCATATCCAATCTGATCTGACCTTGTCTGTTGCCCATTGGTAAGTTAAACCTTCATTTTAATACATCGCACACTTTCATTTGTACATCTGGTTGATCTGGTTCTGTTGATCTGGTCACCAGATAGGTTGATCCAATGATCCAGTTTTCAATCTGGTTGTGTTCTTTACATGTATTTAGAGTCTTGGGTATGCCCAGACTATAAAAGTTGCATTTTACATGGAGCACAATATAATCTATCTATCTACCATCTATCATCCATCCTTCTCAAGTTCAGTTCTTCATCATCAGTGATCCAGCTATGTCTGTGATCATGTCTTCATCCTTCTCTCCTGATCTGTGAAGAATCAAGTCCTGTGCTCATTAGCCATGTCTGAAGCATTCAGAGCTCTTCTAGATCATCATTCATTTCACCTCCTGTAAGTCCTGTGGTTCTCTTCCATGGAGCTCTACTCTATGAATTCCCCCTGGGATGAACCAATCATCCCTTCATTTTCTTTCTTTGTGTTCCTAACCTGCTAGTTTCCTATTTGGAGATGTATAGCAGTCTAGGTCATTCAACCTCTCTTCACTGCATCATCAGTGCAGGAGATGTGGCAAGGATGGTGGGAAGAATGTCTGTGGCACCTGTGCATAGGTAGGCAGTGGCAGTGAAAAGAGCATCCATGGCACTGGTGTGTGATTTGGCAAAGATGGTGGGGAAATGGAGAATCCACAGCACTGGTATGGGATATGGGATGAAGGGAGTGAGGTGAGTTGTACGAGGTGTTTTGGGGGGGTGAATGCTGGGTGGCTTACCAGTCAGTGATGCACTTGCTGACAGCATTGTTGATCTTGAAGGTGAGAGTGTTCATCAGGTTTTTGTTGATCTTGGAGATGTTGAAAATGCCAGTGTTGTGGAGTTTCAGGTTGTTGTGCCACTGGCACCTGATCTGGACAGTGTAAGTGAGGAGGATGAGATCCTCATTGAAGGTATGGCAGATGGGATGGCTTTCAATCTTTCAGAAGATGATGGCTAGAATGGTTACATGTGTTTTGGGCCATTCAGCCTGCTTGATGTGATGGAGGAAGGGGGTCCAGGCTTGGAGGAACTCTCCAAAGCAGAGGTTCTGGTTGGATTGGGCCTGCTGTGAGGCTTTAACAGTGGTTACTGGGTGTAGTGTCAACACATCATTGTAGCTGGAGATACCAAGGACATCAGTGATGTCTGAGCATAGGTACTTTGAGGTGTCATGGCAGCCTTCTGGAGTGAAATACCATAGCTTGACAAATTTGAAGGCTGCTATTTTTTGCAGGGCATATTGGGAGGAATGTTCGACAAGAACATTTGGTGAGAGACATCTGGGTGTGAATTTGCTGATCTTGACTTTCTTCTTGTCTGTGCCAGTGGACTCATCTGCAGCTCTGGCATTAGGAGGGGGTGTGGGAGGAGAGGGCTCATGCAGAGGCCTGTCATTGCCAGGAATTGATGGTATCAGGATGTCAGGATTGTGCAGATGCAGGTCTTCATGTTCTCTTTGTGGGAGGTCCTGTTGGCTGTTGAGGTGGTTGGCCTCCCAAAGGTTGATGTGGCAATTCCTGTCATCATGCCAGATCCCAAGGAGGTATTCAATGGCTTGGTCATGGTCAAGGTGATTCTGTGCTATCACTGCTTTCTGAAGGGGATGCCAGACTGGTGCGCTGTAATTGGGGGGCTCCTTGAGGTTGGAGTCTACCATGGTGTCAGAAGATGTATTGGGGAAGAAAAGAAAAAGAGTGAAGGAAGAAGCATGGCAGGAGCTGGATGAGAGGATGGTGGTATTCAGTGTGCAATCAAAGCTCAAGATCTGAGGGAGCACATCAGATGAGCTAGGTGGAAGTATGACAAAAAGAGGGCAGTGCTGAAAATGCCCATGCTCATCTGAAGACTAAGTGCTATGGCTGTGCTCATGCCTTGCTGCACCATAGAGCAGCACATTCTGCTTGCTATCAGCATTCCATCTTGTTCACTCCAACATCTAAAGGGATATTCATGCTACAACATTATAGGTACAGCCAGGTGTATGTAACACACTTCCTCACCCTATATCCCTATCTCTTTTTTCTCCCTTTCTTTTCTCTGTTTGTCATATCTCAGAATTCAACCAAGTCAACTCCAGCCTTCAAAACCCACTCTGACTCTCTATGCCTCCTCCACTCCTCTGATCATGTTCCCATGACAACTCTGGAATGTGTTACAATCAACCCCTTTTTTCTCTAGTCATGTGTATTATACATATACATGGGTATAAGTCTCTATTTGAACATTCTTTTCTTTTCCTCACTGACATATACACCATGACTCATTGTTTCATCATATTTCATGATTTCACTTGCTTTGTCAGTGACTCCTTCCTCTGTATCCTGAACTCACCCTATGTCTATACATACTTTACTTGTCTCTCCATGTATTTTCCAAGATAGACCTTCCCTTTGTGTACCTCAATACACCAGGTCTTTTCTTCACTCCTAGAATTCCTTTGAGTCTCTGAGATATTGTTGTGCTCTTGAAGGCAATGCTGTTCACAGTGAACTCCTTGAATGTGAGTGACATTCAATTGCTGAGTCCTTGAACCCCTCTGGTGTTAGATTATTGAGATTAAGCAAGGAGAATGTCTTGTTTGCCTAGAATCTTTAAATCTAATTCTCATAGAATGGCTAGTCCTATTTTCCCTGAACCCTTGACTCTATACCTGCCTTAGGGGCTGTGCTTGACCTCTACCCAAGGCAAGCATAATAAAAGGTCTAGCTTCCCTTGAGCTCATTGATGCTTGTTGGTACTCCCACCCCAATGACCTTTCAGACTCTGAGTCACCCCCACATAATCAGACTCCCTCCAAAGATGATGATATGCATCTGCTCACTGAGGAGGATATGTCAAAATGTAGCTCTTCTGATCTTCAATCTCCTTCAAGGTCATTCTCCACAACTTTAATGTCAATGCACACCAAGACCCTCAACTCTGCTCTGGAGCATCTTGGAGTTGTTCATTTATCTCAGTAAGGTCCTATTTCTTTCCTCAGATCTAATATATTCAATTCCAGACATACATCAGAGTTACATTGGAGTTCAGCACTTGCATCTCCATCCATATTTAGGCATTCAGTTCAGTTCTTGCTTCTTCAGTTGTTCTGTCACACCACTGTGCAACAGCTGAGGTAAGCCTTTTAGATACTTTTCTTTACTTATGTCTGTAGTCTGGGTATCTCTACCCCTCATAGCACACAGATTCTGATAGGATATGGAAGTCACTCTTGATCTTGCTGACAGACTCTCCCATTCTATGTCCATTTCCCAAGTGCTGACCCCTCTGTTGCCAACACCTGTGCCACAGTCTGGTAGAATTTTGTTTCCCTCTTTGAACCCATTAAACACACTGAATTCCCTTGAAACAATGGCTTCATCAAAACCTGTTGGGCTAAAGATCAAACCCACAACCTTCTTTGATGGCAACACCACCAATGCTGAAGAATGGCTGGACATTCTCCATGCCTACTTCCTTATAAACTCTGAAACCTATAAGAATGATGAGTACAAGGTTACCTTTTTCCTCTCATACATGACATTCAGGTCTGCTCAAGTTCAAACTAAGACCTTCAGAAGAAAGACCATCACTGCTGAAAGCTTCAGTAAATGAACCAACTTTCTAGACAAGTTCAAGAAATCTTTCATAAGAGAGGGTGAAGCTGCCAATGCCCTCATCTGATTGTTATTGGGACACATGACCTAGGACAAGAAAGGACAGTGGACCTCCTCCATTATAGACTTCAATGGTGAATTCCTTGGCTCACACCTCAAGAATTTTGACCACTGACACTGTCCCTATCTCATCCTACCAGTTGGCCATCATACCTTTCCTCAGCACCCAAATTCTCTCTATGAATGACATTTCAGAAATGATCAAAGGATGATACAAGCATGCAATCTCCTTTCAGAAATAGTGGAAGAAAGTGACCCTTGTCATCAAAGTATACAAGGGAAGGACCAACCCTTTCTATGCCTATGCCATTCTCTTGTCATCAAGACCACCCCGAGACTCCACCACCATGGATGTTAATGCCATATTCACCTGTCCCCAGAAGCTTATTGCAGAAGAAAGAGAACAATGAAGAAATGGCTCTGCTTATTATGGAGGAAACATATGTAGGTATACTGCCCAACAATATGCAGACCCCCAGAAATCTTCCATCAAGAAGAAGAAGAAGAAGAACCCTAAGAACCTTTCTGTGTTGAAAGAATATAATGAAGAAGTGGTTGGAAGGATGACCACCTCCTATTCAAAAGATTTTTAGAATGGAGGCCTGCCTTGATGTCTGCCACCTCCTACCCTGTGTGTAATCCTGCACTTGTATCTCATGCAATGAAATCCATGCAGATATTCATTGAGCTCATCATACCCTCACATATGTTAACAATGATTGAAACCCATTCCTTGATTGACAGTGGCATGGATAAACTTCACTGAACGGAAATTTATTCAAATGAACAAACTCCTGATTTCCTAACTTGAGAAATTTTTTCAAGAATGCAATCTGGACATGTCCATGAATGAGAAAGGCAAGGTGTCTTTCTCTACTATGCTCTAAGTAAACATCAAAGGGATCATCAAGAAAGTTCTTTTATACATGATGAATTGTGAATGACAAAACACCATCCTCAGATCACCCTGGTGTAAGGCAGTCAACCCTCTCATCAACTGGTCTAAGCAGACCTACACCATAACCAAAACCCTTGACAAGTTGAAAGACTTGTATTGGTTCCACATTGCTGAACTGAAGTGACATAACTCCCACTATTTCACTGCAGTGCCCAAAGAAACCATGGTTCATCAAGTTTATGACAAAAGGCTCTTGACTACCTTCAGAAGAATGCAGAGCCTAGACTCCTCTTTGTAGTGAGAAATTTTGCTGATCTCCATCAAATGGCCCACTTTGAATTTCACTTTGCCCTCCTTGGCACCAAAGTTCACACCAAGTTCATGAACAAGGTCATCACTGCCACCAAACTTGTGACCACAGCTGAAAAAGCTAAACCCAATACCATTCTTTCCCCTGAGTACACTGAGTTTGAAGAAGTCTTCATGAAAGAAGATTCTGACCATATTCTCCTGTCATGCCCTTATGATCACAAGATTCACCTTGATGATGACTCCTTTGTACCCAAAGTTGGAAAAGTCTACCTGTTGTCTCTGGATGAAAAGAAAGCTACTAGGGACATCATCCAAGAGAATCTTAATTGTAGAAAGATCCACCCCTTAAACTTTCCCCAAGTGTTTCCCTTCTTCTTTGTCAACAAGAAGGATGAAACAATCCACCCATGCTAAGACTACCACTATCTGAATGAAAATATGATTTGTGACACATATCTCCTCCCTTTAATCTCAAGCCTTGTCAACAATCTCAAAGACACCAAGGTCTTCATGAAGTTTGACATTCATTGGGGATATAATAACATCAGAATTAATGATGGTAACCAATAGAGGGCCACCTTCATCATGCACACAGGCATATACAAAACCCTCATTATGTTCTTTGAGCTTATGAATTCTCTACCATGTTTCAATGATTCATGAATGATTTATTTAGAGACATGATTGCTGAAGAATGGTTCATTATTTACATGAACAATCTCTTCATCTTCTCCTCTGACCCTGAGATTCACAAAAAAAGAACCAAGCATGTCCCTCAGGGAATGAAAGAACTTGATGTTCACTGCCACTGAGGTAGAGTAACTTGGAATGATTGTTAAATCTGAACAGATAACCATGGATCCTGTCAAGCTCAATAGGATTGCCTCCTGGCCCACATCCATGAAAGTTAAAGATGTCTGGTTATTTCTCAGATTCATGAACTTTCTATGGTGTGAATCATCTAGCCACTGCTATGATTGATCCCTTCTTATTATTGCTTACATATGCATGGGTATGAGTCCCAGACTGGATGTTTCTTTCTTTTCATCACTGACTATTTTGCCATCTTATACCTGTATTCCCAAGCTAGACCTTTCCTTTGTGTACCTCAACACTAGATCTTTGCTTCACTCCTTATCCCTAGCCCTTAAGTCCCTCACCAGGAATCCCTTAGCTTCCTGAGACTTCATAGTGCTCTTGAGGCTATGCTGTTCAATGAACCTCTTGCCACTCTGCAACATTAAATCATAGGGAAGTCTAGTTCTGTTTGACATTTGATAATTGAGACAGAGCAAGCAGAATGTCTTGTTCTCCTTGAACCCTTGTACCTTGTCCTCATAGAGCAGCTTGCACTGCTTTCCTTTGTTCTAGTACTCTAGACTCTCTTTAGAGGCTATGCCTATCCTCTACCCAAGGTAGTCATAACAGCCACCACTACTTTGGAGCAGTGGCTGTGCAGTGCCCAAACTGAGGTTGGACCATGACAAACCCTAACCCTAGTTGGAGCCCTATAGAGCTGAGATTGAGGGTTGAACAATGGAATGGAAATGAATGTTATGAAAGATTTACCTTTCATCACACAATGGCCTGAAAGCATCACTGGAAGGCTGCTGCTCATGCATGAGCAACTTGCTGGACTTGCAAACTACAAATTATCAGTAAATCCTATGGCAACAGTTTAACCCATACTAAAATGAGTCATGGCTGTGATGATGATTCCATAATATCAAGCAGACTGTTGGGGCAGGTTTCACTGGAACTCAAACTCAACATGGACTGTGGAGCACACTGGAAGTCTCAATTATAAGCCATCAGATACAGGCTAGGATGAGTATATGCTGCAATCATCCACTGATCTGAAGTCAAATGAGAGAGTGTGCATTGTGTAAACATTGGATTCATTGATGGATGAATGGATACCAATTTGGACTGGGAATAAAAAAGGCACAGATTTAGGTGAAAGCATTCAGTTTCATAAAGTACAAGTCCCACCAACATATTTCAAAGTCCATTGCAACAGTGTTTGATAAATGGGTTCTACTTGTCTTAGACATGGCCAAATTTGAGCAAGCATTATTTTTTTTCTGACCCAGATTTTTTTAAATCAACAATTTCTCTTGTAGATATTATATATTTATCAAATGCATTGTTTTTACATGAGGAAAAATATGGAATTCTTTCAAAATATTTGCACACACATAGTGGTAGCTAAGTGATTTGCACCATATAGGTAATTCATTCTGAACAACTCTTCAGTTGTGCACCTACTGATAGATCTGATGAAGAAGAACCTTGTGTGAAATTGAACTCCCACATGCCAGAAAGCCTTTGACAAGTTGAAGGCCCTATTTCTCTTGAAACCAGTTCTCTACTTTCCTGACACCTTCTAACCCTTTGCCATCATGATGAATGTATTGAGGTTCAGCATGGAAACCATCCTTTTCCAGACTAACACCAATGGAAACTGGCATCTCTGCTCCTACCTTTCTCAGTCATTTTTTCCCACTGAGAGAGACCACAATGTCTATAATCATGAACTTCTCTCAATTATTCAAGCTCTGAAAGCCCAGGAAGACATAGAAATGTTCTGGGAGAGTCTGGAATGCATAGCATGATGTACCATTCAAATGGAAATGGGTTCTAAGATAAAATGCAAAGTTCTGGTTGAACTTTCATGCTTCCAGGCTTCTGAGGTTCTGAGTTTTGAGTTCCTGCAGTTCCTGCATGCTTTTGAGCTTTCGAGTTCAGAAGCATCTCTTCCATTGTGTCAAACATTCTAAGTGTGGTTGGAAGTGTCAGAAAGGTTGAAAGGGTGTGGAGGTGATTGAAACAAAAACTCAACAACTTGTCTCTGCTGAATTCTGGTGGCCTGGATTGATCCAATTCATCAGGAAATACATTGAATGCTGTGCTGTTTTTCAACAGGATAAGGCAATCACCGAAGCCTTTCTCAATCCTCACTGAATAAATATGCAAGTTCTCTCTCATCTCCCTCTCTCTGCCTTATCTGCCATTTTGGTCCATATCAAGACTTTCTTCTCATCTATATATGAATTCAATTCGTCAAAGGCTATCTTGGTAGTCTCTACTTCTTCTAAAGCAATCTTACGATTTCCTGCAAAGAGATTTTGCTACATGTTTCAGTTAAATAATACTGCAGCAATGTAGAGAACAGTATAACTTCATACCAAGGCCCACTCATGTTTTCCAGTTGAAATTCCTCATATGATCATTACAGAGTTGTTGTCTATGTGCCACTGTCATGGATCTAGCAGAGGAAGAGATCTTGTTGAAAGAAGACCACAAAGACTTCAATATTTCACCATCCACATGGCCCACCCCTCAAATGAACATTAGAGTAAATCTGGCAAATCAGTCTGATTTATGGGAACTCAAATGAAATTTACCCACAGTTCAAATGATCTCCAGATTTTCAGGCAGGATTAGACTGGTGTAGGTCTTCACATGAGCTTCAAATATTTTATGCCACTGACAGGCAACACCATAAATTGCCTTATTCAACAGATAGGGGCAATGGCTAAGTGCCTGGCAAATATAGTAGTGGATGATTTTTTATCTATAAATGAAATCCTGTGATATTCTTACTGGGTATGAATGCATAGTACTTATTGTTCACCTTTGTATAAATATACCACAGACTGGGGAAAAAAACATCCATATCTAGCACAAGCAGTATCACCTCTTCCAGTTGCTTTCAGATTTGAACAGCCAATGTTAACAGCACTGACAGCATGATAATTTTGACAAGTTGACATGTTGACTTCTATAGTCAGTTGATATCAATGTCTTCAGTAATGTAAAGGCAAGACTAATCTTACTTTTGTATGATTAGAAGCCTTTTTGACATAGTCCTGATAAGGATGTTCTTAACCCATATAATTCAATCCATCAAATAAAGACACATCATTCTCTTATTGCCTTATTTTTATATCCTGGGCTTTAAAGTTGCCATTCACCACATAGTGCCCAATGCCAAGATCACTAATAGATTACAGTGATGAAGCAAGCTATGTAATTTGACAGACATACTTACCTTTCATACATACATGTTCCTCCAATTATCAGGAAGGTTAATTCCTAGGACAGGCTGGACAGAAAACTGCCAGACCTCCTGTGACAGAATCTTTCTCACTTCCATGATCAAACCCTGCTTGCTTATGGTTTAGCAGATACCTTCACATTCTAGAAACCCATATAAACACTTGATATCTCTACTGTATATTTGTTTAGATAGAGAAACAGGATAATGAATGATTACTTACTGGTAGGACATTAGAAAACCATTGTTAGTTGTCCTTTGAAGTTTGGCATAAGAGGCCATGGCAGATATTTTTACTTCAGAGAGTTGACCAAGAAGAAATCCAGTACATCAAAAGTAGAGGTTGTTTGTGATCTGTTATGGTGGAGAGGAAAAAACAAATTCAGAAGAGCTGGAGATGGATGTCATTTGTATCTGCATTTTTGCAACAGCACCATCTGACCTTATGGATAGATATTCCAGCAGAATTGACTATGGTACAATCTGTGCTTAGATTCTTATCAAAGTCATCTTGAGAATTTCCTGGAAAAACACTTCCTCCATGTCCTAAATGTGGGACAAATTCCAGTTTCCAAAGTGACACAGTCTTATAGAATGAACCAGTTCACTGTTGTAGCTTGTGAAAAGGCAAGGACGCATGAGCATGGACAGCACATGTACTATATCAAATAGAACTTTCCCAGCAAGTCAAGTACCATACAGCTCCACCCTGGAAGGAAAGTTAATTGTTTTGTCCACAAGATTTTCTCTGAATAAGACTAGTCAGATTGTTGAGGCTATATCCTGTTAATTTGATTGTATAAAGAGAATATAGAGCATCTTACCTTGCTTGTTTGAGTTTCAGACATCCAGTTCAAAACAATATTAGGAATTCCAACAAGCTCTTGGTTCATGATAGTGGTGGAAGCCATCAAGGCATTATTCTGAAATTTGGAGACTTTACTCAGAGCAGTATCACCTGCTTTGTCTGAGATCTCATAGTAAGGACCAGCATTGACTGTCATGAAGGTTGTTTTTCCCCAGTCAGTTCTTTTTGGAATTCACTGAACCATGAAATCAGAGCCTGAAGCTTGATTGGATCCTGCAGATTCATGGACAGTAAACTTGACTTTCTTGGTCTGGTGAGTGGAAGACATATGCTATTCAACTTGTAAGCTGTGATGACAATGAGCTGAGTTACTTTACAAGCAATTCACTAGCACTAAAAGAGAAACAAATGTTTAATAAAAATATGTTACATATAAAATTTCTACCAGTTGAACTGAGTTGAAAGACAGGGCCTGCCAATGTTAAATCTATCCAACACCCTTTTCTGACAATAATGTGCAAGAGCAATCGTTTCCCTGTCATGCTTGCCTTGTATAGAGGACAAGCACAGCCCCTAAGGTGGGTCTAGAGTCAAGTGTTTGAGGGGAATAGGGCTTGTAATTCCAAAAGGATGAGGGTTCAAGGGTTTGAAGTGAACAAGAAAATTTCCTTGCTGTCTCTACAATTAAATGCTGAAGAGAACTGAGAAATCAGTGATCTAACATCACTAAGGAACAATGGATTCACTGAACAGCATAGTCTCAAGAGCACTACAAACTCTCAGAGAGTCAAGGGATTTCCAGTGAGACTCTAACAACAAGTGAAAAGTGATGAAGCAAAGACCCAGTGTACTGAGGTTGTTATATCCCATCCCAACACTGGTCTCTATATCTCTGAACTTCGTCCACCATCTCCTATGTTACCTCCAACTCCAACATCATCTCTGATATCCTCTGAAGGACTCTGTTCTATCCTCTATTGGATCTCCAATATCAGATCCCTTTCCTCATGGAATCTATTATGACTAGTCTAGATCTTATATTATTTTATATTCATTCCATTCCCTAACTCTATGAACTCTCCTATGATACTCCTACATCACATTCCACATTTCCTTAGTCCTATGTACATTGCCCTTCAGTACCCTATGATCTTCAACCATTGTTGTCCCTCCTACATTACATTCCACATTTCCTTAGTCCTATGTCGATTTCCCTTCAGTATCCTATGACTTTCAACCATTGTTGTTCCTTTATACATGATTTCCTCCAGACTCCATTTCAGACTCCAATCTAATCTCATAGTATATAACTCCTGTAATCACCTCATATATTCTTTGGTTCAAATATTGTTATATTGTGTCTTACTCCTCTAAAATCTGTCTGATCCTGATGAAGTTACCTCCTTCTATACATCCTCCTCATCATGATCTCTGTAGCTTCAAAATAAGGACTCTGATGTGACACATGGGTCCTGTGCTGAGTCCTCACCTTCACAACCCTGTATCTCCATCTCACTTCACCTTCATCACCTCTGCATGTTACTTCACCCCATCTCCATCAGACCTTTGATCTATTTAGTGTTTGTTCACCTCATAGTTGACCATTACACCTCAGATCTCCATCAAATGGAGCATAGAGGAGCACAGATCATGACAGAGATATATGAAGGGAAGGTCTAGCTTGCAAAATACATGGCGAGACAAGTATGGCAATAGGGGTAGGAATGGTTCAGGGTAGATTGAAACAAGTTGCTAATAAAGCAAGTGGAATTGCATGGAATGGAAGGGAATCAGGTTGTAAGTCATGGTATAGTTTTCATCAAAGAAAAGAAAAGAACATTCAAGTAGGAACTTGTATCCATGTGTATGTAGGGAGCTGTGACTAAAGGAAAAAGGGGCTGATCCTAACATTATCCCCTTAGTAGGTCCAAGACAGTGTCATAGGATCAAATGTTAATTTAATGCCCACCTGCAGGGAAACTGGTCATGTGGGCCATCCCTTCCACAGTATATTCTTTACCATCATCAGATGGGAGACAATGGAGGAAAGCAGATTGTCTACACATAGAGATTAGAATAGGCTGGGGATTCTCTGTTGAAGATAACCTTGTCATAGTAATTGAGGTAAAGGTAGAATGTATTGGGAAAAAAAGGTGGTGATGCCTTCTGAAGGTACTCCATCTGGTACAAGTGGAACATGTGCTGGTAATGCAGGCAGTACTGCATTGTCTAGATGGCAAGCCTCTCAAGCTGTGTAATAAGGGTGGAGAGCTCAATGACAGGGAGGTTGGTTGGCACTGGCAGAAAGGGCAGCACATCTGAGAGTGGCCAGGTGTGGTGCAGTGACAAATGAGGCAGATGTAGCTTTGGCAGTTGACTGATTGGTGGCCAAGGTAATGACAGTGGTAACAGGTCTCATAGTAGCAAGGGTATGATGAGGGAAGGAGGGTAACTCCATCATTTCCAGTCCAGTGGACTCCTGCTTGTTTGATGGCAGCAAGCTCTGCAGGGGTTCTGAGACTCAGCTAGTTTCAAGAGATATCTATTGATGGCTGTCAAGAATGCTCTCATCTCCATCTGCTGCAAGGTCATAAGGAGACTTTGTAACTCATTCTGGATGTCTTCAAGATGTCTGCCAATGTGGCCAGAAGCATGATAGTGATGCCTGAAGTAAGGTATTTGGGCATGAGGAAGAGGTGCTGGGTCTGCAGGTACTCATAATAGAGGCTATAGAGCAGAACCAGAATGTCAAGGTGGGAGAAGATGATGGTAGAGAGAAGGGAGTTGACAGGTCTTTTGACCATTGGGCTGTGGTAGTCATTGGAAATGTCACAGTGAAGGATGTAGACATACATGTACTAGGGATAGTAATGGAGCTGATGTGGCATGGGAAACCACAGTGATGGGGATGTGATGATTGTAGGGATGGAGGTGATTACAGTGTTCCTGAACTGGGAATAGTATCAGGCAGGCACATTAGTGCCAGAGATGACTTGGACAGGTTCTCCATTGGGGAACAAGGTAGTGGTTCATCCAGGTATGGATATAGTGAAAGAGAGTTCTATAGTACTTGGGGCCAGTGATGAGAAAGAGGAAATGGTATCTACAAGAGTGAAGGAAATGGTGTTGAAGGGAGATGAGAACATCATTTTAATTTTTGAGAACAGTTTTTGTTTCTTTGAGATGGTGTTTCTGACTTTAGTACCCTCTACAAGGTCTGGTTGTGTTCTTGGGAAATTCTTTCCATGAACAGTATTCGCTTGTATCGGAATAAAAGTGAAGTATGGAACACAGGGTAGATCTTTCATGCCTGTGAAAATGGTGCTGATATGTGATCAGGGATAGTACCTTCATTATTGTGAAGGGTCCTTGCTGCTTGGGGGTGAGCTTTGATTTTGCAATGAAATGATTGAGGTGTTTTGACTGCAAGTGAAACATTATCTCCTTTAAAGAAAGGGGCAAAAAAATGTTTGTTTTGCAATGCCATAACTTGTCTTGTGAGTTCATGGGCAGCAAGAACCTCATTCCTTATTGGAGAGAGGGATTTTAGATGGAGGTTGATAGCCAGAAGATTTGAGCTGTGAAGGATTGTAGGTAGGGCAGGAGATTCATAGCCCATCATGAGATAAAATTGTGACTTGCTGGTGACAGAGTGGGGGTGATGATTGTGCACAAATTTGGTGTGAATAATATGGTCTGACCAAGAACCAGGGTTTGTGCTACAGAAGATTCAGAGATATATCTCAACTTCCTGATTGAGATGTTCAGGCACACTATCTGTTTTGGCATGATAAGGAGTGGACAGGGACAGATTGTAGTTGAAGAGATGACCTAGCTTTTTGGTGAAGGAGGCAAACTGCAGGCCTTGGTCAGAGATGATCTTCTTGTAAAGACCAAAGCAGAGGAAAACTCTGTGGAAAAGATTGCTATCCCCTCAGCAGTGGTGGTTTTCTTAGTGTGGCAAAGAATAACCCCCTTCGTAAGCCCATGGTTGACCATGACCAGCAGGAAATAAAAACTGGAGAAAGAGGAGAGATCTGTAATGAGATTACATGAGATCTGCTGAAAAGGGCAAGTGTATGAGAATTTTAATGCCATACATACAGTGGCTCAAAAAAGTGTCCCAATGTTGGTATATTTTGAAGAGATTGGTTAATTGCCAGTGAATAAAACCAAATATGGCCAACCACTTGCAGGAGCAAAGTTAGTACTTGCTCTGGGCATTCTAACCCCGCTTGGATCATGTGATTCAGTTGTCATGCCACTGAGTTACACCCATTTTATAATGACATGTCATTGGGACACTTATTTGAGCATGATTCCAATTCTATACTTTTAGTACTTAGTGTGTCTTCCTTTGGCCTAATCACTGCCTATAGCCTTTTAGGCATAATTTCTATCAATATTTAACCTTCTCAGCCTCAATCATGCCCCACTCCACTGCAATCCTCTCCCAAAGTTTGCATACTCCTCTACCTGGTCTTAGATAGTTATTGAGCTTTTGTTTCAGGATTTGTCAGACATGGTCAATAGGGATAATGTCTGGAGATTGTGGTGGCCAATCCAGAAGCTTGATACCATGAGATTCAAGCCATTTCTGAGCTCTTTTGGAGCATTGCTTGGGGTCATTATCCTGTTGAAAGATAATGTCTTCCTCAGAAATACCAGAGTTTTCCATGCTAGGCAGCAGAGTATCCTATAAAATGAAGACATACTGCTCAGCATTCATCTTGCCCTCTACCTCTGCCAAGATCCCAACACCATTCCAACCCATACATACACAAACCATCAAGGAACCTTCCCCAAACTTCACTGTTCCCTGGACTTCTTTATCCTGTAAAGGCTTACCTGCCATTTTCCATACATAATTTCTTTTATCTGACCAAACAAGCCTAGTACAGTCCTCTACAGTCCATTTTTGATACTTGATAGCAAAGGCTAGCCTCTGTTTTCTATGTTTGACAGATAGAAAAGGCTTCTTTTTCTTGACCATGGCCTTCAAGAAAGCAGACTTGAGGACATTGCGGACAATTTGGGATGAGATAGGGGAGGATAGGGCAGAATTGATGAGATGGGTGGCTTGAACAGCATTTTCTACTTTCCCAGTGGTAATACTAGAGATAACTCTTCTCTTATCAGTAGAGAAAAGCTTGGAAGGCCACCCTAGCTTGATGTTTTCCTTCTCTGGAAGGTGTTCTTTGATGACTCTAGCCACAGTAGACTTCCACAACCCAGTTTGAGAGGAGATTTGACAAATAGAGAGACCAGATTCAGAAATGGAGAGAATATTGGCTTTAATAGAGATAGGAATGGGCTTTATGATGATATTGATTAACTGAGTGGGGTGAGTATTATTTATACACCTTAGAATTACATAATTTACATAAATATTCAGGGTCAGTGCATAGCATCTATCAGAAGCTGTCATATGCTTATGTTATTTACTAGATAATAAATCACAGCATGATGCTTAAATAAGTGTCTCAATGACTTGTCATTTTAAAATAGCTGTAGCTCAGTGGCATTACAACCAAATCACATGATACAAGTGGGGTTGGGAAGCCCAGAGAAAGTACTACCTTTACTACTGCAAGTGTTTAGCCTTGTTTGATTTTCATCATTGGCAATTAACCAATCTCTTCAAAATGCACCAACATTGGAACACTTTTTTGAGCCACTGTAAGTGGGAATATGGTGTAATGTGTGTTTGCTTTAATAAGTTGACAAATGGCACAGCCTTCTACACATTTCTGGATAAACCAGGCCAGTCCTCACCACCAGAAATTAGCAGAGATGGGTTGGTGAGTTTTTATGTAGCTGGAGTATCTGGCAGTCTTATGGCTGTGGCATCATTTGAGGATTTTATGGCAGAGGTTATCTTTGTGGAAAACATAGATGCATCCTTTTTAGAACAAGACTCCATCAGTATAGAAACAATTTGAGAGATGGAAGCAGAAGGCAGGAAATAGCTCTCCTTGCTGTGGTTGAAGAGCTTGAAGGATAACAGACAGAGTCATAGGATGAGGAGAGCTTCACTGCAAGAAATAAGTCAATGAGATTGATGAAGAGGGAGTTAGAGAGCAGGGTGGTTCCTGAATTGTCTTCTTTATCCACTAAGAGGTCCAGGTGGTGAGAAAGTTCATTAGCAGCAGCAAGTTGGGAGCCAGAAACATGAACCATTTTTAGGTCAAAGTCTGTGAGATCGAGGAGTCAGTGGGCTTGCTAGCAGCTCAGGTTCTTGTGGTCCATGAAGGCTTGAATCAGAAAGGAGAAGCCAGAGAGGTAGTGTCTCCAGGCTTTCAAGCCTCTGATTATTAGAAGGAGTTTGCAGTTTTAGATGTTGTAGTTTCTCTAAGGTGGAGAGAATGACTGTGAGGGATAGGAACAAGGGTGCCAGTCTCCATTGGCATTGGTCTGAAGGAGGATAGCTTCCATGGCAAATTTCAACACATCAGTCATGATAGTGGAGGATCAGGAGGTGTCAGGGTAATAGAGAACTGGTTTTGAGAGGAAAAGTGCCTTCAACTCATTGAAGGATTTCTGGCATGCAGGAGTCCAATTACAACTCCACAGTTTTTCTTTATCAGGTCTATTAGAGGGTACATGGATGGGAAGTAGTTCAGAATGAATCAACTATAGAAGTTGGCAAATTCAAGAAAAGGCTGGACATCTTTGACATTCATGGAAGTGGGCCATGAGGCAATACCATTAAGCTTGACAGGGTCCATGGTAATCTGTCTGATTCTCTGAAGGACACATTTCATTTTTTCTTCTTGGAGTTCAGGATCAGGGAGAAGATAAGATAAGAGGTTATCCATGTAGATGACATGCCATCCTTCAGCAATCATGTCTCTAAATTGATCATGCATGAAACATTGAAACATGGCAGGGGAGTTTGTGAGCCTGAAGAACATAACAAAGGATTCAAACAGGCCTTTGTGTGTGATGAAGGAGGCCTGTCATTGGTTACCATCTTTGGTTTGGATGTTGTTGTATCCCCAATGACTGTTAAACTTGGTGAAAATCTTGGCATCTTTGAGCTTATCAACAAGGTTGCAGATCACAGGAAGAGGATATGCATCCAAAAATGTATGCTTGTTTAGACTGTGGTAGTCTTGGCAAGGGCAGAGTTTTCCATCCTTCTTTTTAACAAATAAGATGTGGAAAACCTGAAGAGAGTTCAATGGGTGGATCTTTCAGCAGTCAAGGTTTTCTTGAATAAAGTCCTTATTAGCTTTCTTTTCATCTGGAAATAATGAGTAGACTTTCCCAACTTTTGAGATGAAGAAGTCATTGAGGTAAATCTCATGATTATAAAGGCATGACAGAAGAACATGGTCAAAAGCTTTGGCTTTCTCAGCCATGGCTGCAAGTTTAGTGGCAGTGGTAACTTTGTTTACAAACTTCATGTGACAAAGGGTTCCTAGGGGGGTGAAGTGGGATCTGAAGTGGGCAACTTAATGGAGATCTTCATTGTTCTTGGTGATAGTGACAAGGTCAGGTTCCTTATGTCAGAATCTGTGTGCTATGAAGGGGTACAGATACCCTAACTACAAACATAAGTAAAATGAGAGCTAGATGTAGCTAGAAAACTAACCTCAGTGTTGCACAATGATGGCAGAACAACTGAGGGATGAATGACAAAGCGGACTGACTAAAATACTGACGGAAATCAGAGTGCATAAACTCCGATGTAACTTCGATGTAAAGTCTGAAATAGGAAGTATGAGGTCCGAAGAAGAAAAAGGATGTTACTAAGTATCGAATCAACTCTGAGAAACTCCGGAGTCAGGAGTTGTACTTTGTAGGTGAAAGCTCAGAGTTGTGCAGAACAGGTCCGGAGTAAGTTGGAGGACCTCAGAGGAGTTATATATTTTGACACCTTATCTTTCTGGAGATGATTAAATAGCCTTTTGTCATAGGCTCAATGAATCATGGTTTCCTTGGAAGCAGTGGTGGGGTAGAAGGCATCATGGTGTTCAGGATCAGCAACATGGGACCTCACATTCTTGTTCAACAGTGAAGACAATATCTTGGTTGACATTATGTCATAGAAGATGAATAAGTTGGTCTGTGAAAGGGGTGGAAGCCATTACCACTCCAATTTCAGTCTTGAAAAGGAGGCTGTGGCAATTGAGGAAATAATCTCAATCAGAATTCATTCCCATCTACATGTGGCAATCTCCTGCCAGGCCATTTGAATTTTATTGATGGGTGTGAAATGTTCCATCAGCTCTTTGATGAAATTATTCCACTAATACCTTAACACCACAGGAACTGGATCCATCTGATAGATGTAACTGGTAGCAAACTCTTTCCCCATCCCCCCTTGCATATAGAGAAGGACAAAGAAAATCTTGCTGTTGTTAGTACATTCTTCACCACTCAACATGAGGTATAATTGTTGTTGGCTTCATCAAAAATAGGTGGTTTGTGGGTCCTGACTTGGTTTTGCCACATAATGTCATAATCTCAGTCTATCATGATATGGGGGATCATGAACTGGAGGAAGGGGGTTCTGGTGCATAAATTGAGGCATAGAGGCCTGAGAATTGCATCTGAGTTATCCCAGAAGATCAGGACTTAGAGGAAGGGTCTTCTTTTGATAAAATGGTGACTGTGGAAAATAGAGGACATGTGAAAGAAGTGTTAATGTCATTCTAATGTCAAACTTTCAGAAGTCTGTGGCACTCTCAGTGTTAGTTGCATTGAAAACAGAGAGGCTAAGTAACACAGGTGGAGGGGGGGGAGGGAGGGGGA
>JBBPTO010000257.1:0-38074 GCA_038094155.1 Pulveroboletus cf. aberrans | reverse complement strand
ATTCTCGAGCTCGACCTGGGGGATCGTTTCCGCGGCAGGGCTGTTGGGTAGAATAACTAGAACGCTGTCAGTCAAAATCCCTGAGAAGACGACAGTGACATGCCTCCTTCGCGTAACAGGTAGAGGTTACGTTTATCGGCCTTCTCTCGACTCTTTTCGCCTTCTTCTTTGAGTTTCGCGGCCCGATCCCTCGTTACTGCACGGACGACATCGAGTGTTCGACCATGCAGTACCAAATTTTTCGCTAGTCCTGTCGACGGATCAGGAGTGAGAAGCGAAGGTAGGGAAAACGGGTTTTTCGGCGCCTATAATCTCACAAGTTGATTTACATCCCCATGATCCTATATGTTTGCATACCTGTGTCTGGGTGCCCATGGTCTCTGCACGTAAAATTTCGCCTTGTTTAATGGCATTATCCGCATCCTCCTTGTTCCAAAAGCACGCGAATCCAGTTCCCCGTGGACGCTCGGTTTCGAGATCGACGGTAAGCCGGACGTATCGAAGTGGTCCAAAGGCCCGAAATCTGTCATCGTGTATGAGTGGAACCTGTATATGCAGAAGGTGAAACGTACAGCGTCCGAAGCTCATCCTCTGTAGCAGCAAATGGAATATTGCGAATAAAAAGTGTGCTTCCGGTATCTGTATGGGGTAATTGAGGCTTTTTAGGTGCTTCTTCATCGCTGTCGCGTTCGGAAGGTTCACCCTCCCGGCTGATGTCGCCGTCCTCCTCGTCCTCGTCCTTGCCCTCATCTTCATGGAGTCCCAATCGCTCGTGATCACTGTCAACTTCACTATCCCCATTCGAGCCCGAACTGTATCCTGTGTCATTCATTTCCGCGTCATCGTCGTCTTCTGCTTCATCAGGTTCCCCCAACCTTTCCTTTTCTTTCTCCCATCTCTCTTTGCTGAGGGCCAAGTCGACGGCGATCACCCGCTCGTTCCCCCCACCTCCACTCTGTCCGGGCTCCTCCAATGTCTGTTCCTCATCGTCATTTTCAGTTTTGACATCTCGGAACTTCTTTTCCTCCCGACGTTGCTTCTTTCTTTTTTGCTTGTCTGACACGATGCTGTTCGCCATCCCGGCCACGACTTTCATTCCATTACACTTCTCCAGCGCGGTCTCTGCGTCCTTCTTGCTCAACATCCAAACGAAGGCGAAGCCCTTGGAACGGGTTGCCTTGGAATTCGCTGTCACGTCGTCCTCGGCCTTGATATCGCTTGCGCTCGCCAACGGTATGTGGATCGAGTGGATGGGACCATAGGGGAGAAACAGAGCTCGTAAATCCTGTTCTATAATGTCGAACGGAAGGTTTCGAACGATGAGGCGACTCGCTCGACTCGGCGCGGTTGTGGAGGTGGTTTCTATGCGAGATTTGATGTCACGTGCATCACAGACATCGACGGACGGTACATACTTTTGTCGGTAGTTTTGGCAAGAGTATCGAGTCGTTTCTTGAGCGTGACGGAAAGGAGGCTACCCTTGAAGACATGAGCATGGAGTTTTCCGACGGCGTCTTGTGCGAGACTAGACGAGGAAAATAGCACATGCGCTAGATTCGGTCCGTGAGCACCTTGAATCAAAGAGAAAGGGAGAGTCTACCAGTCGATGGATCTTCACCTCCAGCAATCTTGACTGGCCATTCCACGTTCCCCGCTCCCTCGAACTTGCGGAGCTTCTTCCACAACATCTTTTGGTTGATGGAGGGTGGCAGGCCAGAGACGACCATCGTCCGAATGGCAAGGGGATCGTTGGACTTGTGCGGTAAATGTTGCACAGGAGCTCTTTTTACATTCTCCGCTGCTGGTCGGTCTTTGGTCTTGCCTTTCGACTGAGGAAACAATGAGTGATGCCAAAGGCCTGAAGAGTGTGACAGGTTGAAATCACTTTACGCTCGGCCCACTGCGCTCGTATGCCCCTCCCATTGATGGACATACCGTCCGTCATGATCGACTCGATTGCGGTCTCTGCGTCCTCCTTTATGGAAAAGGAGACGTATCCTACGCCCTTGGAGACCCCGGACCCATGCTCGAGGACGACAAACGCCGAGCGTACAGGTGCGATATCGGAGAAAGCGGTTTGAAGATCGGTTGACGTCACGTCATATGGCAGGTTGGACACGAAGAGGGTTGAACTGTGCGATGTTGGTGAAACGGTGCGTCGCTTGCGGTCCGACTCACCCATGGTCGTCCCTCAGCGCCTCTCCGTCCCTCGCCTTGCGCTTCCCCAATGCACTGGCGGACATGCAAGTCGCTTGTTTGGCTGTAGGATCAAGATCACAGTACTTGGTACCACGTCCGAATCTGTGTGTGACTTTTTCATTGTCCGCTCCGTCGCGGCATCAGTTCAATTCACGAGGACCATGGCCTAACTCTTAGTTGGCTTGAAACGAGTGGATTATGTTATGACCCTCCTGACTGTCCCAAGTCTTACAGACGGTGCTATCACGGACGTGCCTATCTATTTGGTCTGTCAAGTTCCTTCAGCTTTGTTCTTGCGTTGAACTGCCGGAAGAGAACACGATTCCCCACATGTTGATCAGCGCGTTCCGTGATGGTTGGGCGGGTGGTAGGCCCGTGCAAGTGCATACGGACAGCGTGAAAGTTCTTATGCATGTAAGCGGTGCGAGTGCGAGTACATGGGGTCCCAGGACGGCCATGGTAGTGGTAGCTTCGTCCACGTTGGCGGACGATGGCAAGCCACTAAGATGTACGGAGAATCTTCGGAGTGGTTCGTCCCTGCCTTGAGGCTATCGCGATGGCTTTCCCGTGTTTCCTTTTGGCTGGTTGAGTCCGATGCCAGTCCCGATTTCTGTGTCATCTGACCTCGCCTTTGTCGACGAGTCCGTCGTCGCGCGAATCAGACCCGCTCGCTCTAGACCGAAGCATATGTTTGTGGCTGTGACCTCACTTTGAATGGCCACACTGGCGTCGTCCCTTTCCCGTGCTTGCTCTCGACGTCGGAATTTATGGCGGCGAATGCTCCAGACAGTCGCTCGTCCCGCACCCCCGCAGGCAGCGTCTAGCCCGGAACTTTCCAATGAATATCTTTATGCGCTTTACGATGACTTGATACTAGACCCTCCACCGGCACAGCCAGTCGTGGACTTGCAGTCGCTCAGCCATTCGCAAAAACGCCCAGAGGCTCTTGAATTTCGCAACCCCGAAGCCACAAGTGAAACTGTCGATACCTTGCTTGCAGAATACGCGAAACAGGGGAATGTACGAGATCTCGAGCTGTTTATATCTCGCTCTTCTGGTATGTCCCCATTCTTTATCGAGTGATTTTTCTCATCTCACATCCTCAGCGCCACCGACCGAGCTGCAACGGGACCTGCATGTCAAAGCCCACATCGTCCATGCATCCCTTTCCACTCATCCCTCCTCACTTTCCACCACCAAACGGTTTCCGACGGGTGCACTCTCAGTCCTGCACCAATATGAATCCACTGGTCACTTCGCTCCCATCAAATCATATACCCGAGTCATCTCTGCCCTTTTCAATGTTCAGACGTGTCCTTCCGATTCAAGACTCGGGCGTTCCGCGGCGCAGGCGCAAGCATGGGATCTTTTCTCTCACATGCGTTATGTCGCCCATCCCGTTCCAGATGCATTCCTGTATGCGCTGATGATTCGGGCTTGCGGATTGTCCTCTCGACCCGAGCCCGAACGTGCCTTGGATCTCTGGGCAGAGATGCAGCAGAACGGCGTTGAGCCAACAAAGCATGCTTACGAGGCCGTCATAAGGGTGTGTGGACGGGCTGGAGAAGAGTGGCTGGGAGAGGGCATGAGGTTGGCGAGGGAGATGACTGACCGATATTCGACAACGGGCATGGGCGGTAGGGGCCTGTGGTGCGCTCTGCTGGAAGGGTGCAAGCGCATCGGGGATCTCAAGAAAGCAAGATGGATACTAGCGGAAGCCGTGCGAAGCAGTGGCAAGGGCGCGATGCTGGACGCCGAGCTGATAATGCATGTCTTTCACACTTATGCATCCTACAAGCCCCCATTCAGGAGGGAAACGACGCGGTTTGTAGACGGTGGCGTATCGTCGGACGAAGAAGTGTCCACGGATGTCATCGAGGAAGGAATATCAATGTCGAACACGTCCCCCGAGCAAACCCGAAGAAGTGACGTCTTTGTTGATGTCCCAGCAGAGGACGTGGAGAACATGCCCTCATTTTCCCGTCTGCCCCCGCAGACACCCTCCGATGTCATCGCGGAAACGCGGGCACTTTTCGACAGGATTCTTCAGGACAGATCTTTACCCACGGACACCGTTCCTCCGGATGGCCTGCTCGTGGGCAGATTTGCGCATGTAGAGCTGACGCCCGTCCTCTTGAATGCGTACCTGTCTGTATTCTACAAACACGCCACCATCGAGGGCGCGCGCGAAGCCTTCGATTCCCTATTCAACAGTGACAATCCACCCGACCGACAGGTGCTGTATCCGAACGAATACATATGCGTCAGTGCGCTCGAGAGGTGTACGATAGCACGCATGGAAGACCGTCACATAGCGGCTCGATGGGCCGAGGACGTGTGGGGGAAGTGGGAGGTAATGGAAGCAAAGAGCTTGGAAGGGAAAGAGGGAAATGTCTTGTCGTTTGCACGGTTGATCGAAAGGGCTCATGTCGCCATGAGAAGGGTGCTTTTACTGTCGGTCATATCGCTGACGGCGTACATCTGATGCTGACTCGACGGCTTTTCGCAGATCCGGCGATATCGACGGTGCTCTAACATTACTGCGATCGTTCGTTGCTCGATACCCACCTAATGCAGTGTGGCAGCCGACCGACTCGCAACTGACCGCAACTGATGCACTTTCGATAACGGCGTCCGTCGGCTCCCCTGCGAAATCTGCGCCCATTCGACTTTTCGCCAAGCCACCCATTCTTTCTACCCGTACCGTGCTCACAAATCCAACAACTTCGGTTGCACGCCCGTTAGTTCGGCTGACATCGTCCGCCTCCCCCAAGGATGATCACGTACCTCCCATCATTGGGTTCAGCGACGTCGATCTGCTGCATACGAGGCTAGCGGAGCATGGGAGGACGAGAGATCTCGGATATGTCAAATGGGTCTGTATGGCGTATTCGAACGCGCTCAAAAAACGAAGGAGGGCGGTCTTGGAGTCCGTTCCGACATCGAAGTAGACTAGTATATAGACAGGGGTTTATTGTCCGAATGTGTCTTCGGTTTCTGCCGAGGGATGACTAAGGGGGTGTATATTGGCAATTGAATTGATCACGTTCGGCGGGGCGATCTCTCAGCAGTGTCTTTGATGGCATATTTCGCAAGGCCTCAGCCATCCAACTCGGCTGTCAGGATCGTAAATCCAGCGGAACAATCAGACGACCCGAAACCTCTCCCGAAAAGGGGTATGTCTTCCACCGTCGCATCCCAGCTCATACGAACCGCCATCCATAGAATCCCCTCAGCGCCAATGCCGAAATGTACTCATATATGGGTAATGCCCTACTCCATGTCTGTGTTCCATCTATTCATCCGTCCCATCAGCTCCTGTAGGTTTCAAGATAAGGGCTGTATCTATTATCATCCCCCGGTGCGTAGTTCGGCTCCTCCCTTTTCGTCCTAACATGCCCTCCAGGCAGATAGCCCCGCCAATGGGTGAGCGGCTCCATATCTGGCCGCATTTCGACATGCTCATTCTCCGCAGAGCCCCCCCGGATTCTCCGGCGTCTGTTACATTGACACCTCAGGCACCCGTGTTTGTACCCAAATTCAACCCGGCTGCGTCTCAGACCGCATTCTCTTCTCCCTCGTGAGCTTCACGCCATCTGTTGTCATGCATCCTTGAAACGGCAAGTAGTCCCTCCCCCTCGCCCTATTACACGGATCACGACGAATACGACTTGTACGACCAGCCTGCTAACGGTTCTGGTCAATCGTCCGACGAGCAGGACGTGGCAAACGACTATCAACAAATCGACCATCCACTTACGTACTTGTCAGATCATGTCTGTTTCTTGTTCTTGCTACATGGCTCGTGCAAGTCTCATTTTTCGTCGTTCCTAGATGAATCAAGCCGAGTTCGATGACACGGTCACGTCTTTGGGCAGCTTTTACCCGCCTGCTCAACCCGCCTACGCCCGCCAGCCTGTCAGTTGCACGCACGTGTCCGGACTGCGACGATTAGGCTCATGTTTAGATCCAGCTCGACTATCACCTGTACACTCGACCGATCCCAGATGCATTCGTTCCGTCGCACTTCATGTCGGACAGTGTTCGTGAAGAGCTTCAAAACCGTTCCGAAGCGACCCACTCGGTCCCGTATCCGCCCTACAACCTCCCTGAGGAGCTCCAGGGCTACCATTCACTCGTCCCGCTCGAACCGACGCCGGCCGATCGACGAAAATTCTTCAGCTGGTTCTCGACGGTGTACCGCGCGACGAATTCCAACGATGGCGTCGCATACGCCTTGCGGCGAGTCGAGAGTGCGTTGTTTACGCCCCCGGAGAGAATCGAAGCCGACTGATCTGTGTAGGTTTCAGGCTCATGCACCAGGTCGCGTTCGGCGCGATCGAAGCGTGGTCCCGAGTTCAACATCCCAATATCGTCAAGATACGGGAAGCATTCACGACGCGTGCCTTCAACGACAACTGTCCGTCCTTTGTTCCGCCTACATGTCTACTGTTTTGACGTCTGCCGAATTCATAGCCCTGGTGGTGTCGTACGACTACCATCCCAATTCGCAAACGTTGTTTGACCTGCACTTGCGCCCAAAGCAGGCACCGTATCAACAGAATCGGTTCGGGGGGGTGACAAACGTCGTTGTTGCTGAAGCCACGCTCTGGTCGTACATCATTCAAATCGCGAGCGCGATACGAGCGGTCCACGAAGCGGGAATGGCCGTCCGGATGGTTGACCCCACGAAGATTTTGCTGACGGGAAAGAATCGGTACGTTTTCACTCTTGCATGCATGTTGCTTGTTTGTCGCCAATGCCGTGTCAGCGTACGGATTGGCTCGTGCGGGATAGTCGACGTTCTCATGTACGACACGCGGCAAGACGTCGCTCTGCTTCAGCAGGAGGACTTGGTTATGTTCGGGCGACTGGTTTTCGCGCTGTGTTGCGGCAACCTTGCGGCGATGAATACACTGGCCAAGGCGGTGGACATGATAGGGAGGGTGTATTCCGCGGACGTCAAGACGCTGGCATTGTACCTGATTTCAAAGCCTGGTCCACACAAGGCAAGCTGCTCCCCTTGCGGGGTAAGAATCGAAACCTGATGTGTGGCTGTAGACGATTGCACAGGTCATCGAGATGATCGGTAAAAATCGGTTGTTGCGTGAGATGGATGAGGTCCAGATGTAGGTATCCCAGTCACCCTGTTGGGAAGGGTGTTCTGACACTCTTTTCCTCTGCGACAGTGGCGCCGATAGACTTGAGAGCGAGCTCGGGAGTGAGCTCGAGAACGGTCGCCTGGTCCGTTTGCTATGCAAGTTTGGGTTCATTAACGAGCGGCCAGAGTGCGTGGTTTTACTATTGGGGGTTCTATGGGTTGCTGAGGAGGAGTAATAGATTTGCCCGCGAACCACGATGGTCCGAAACGGGAGATAGGTATATCGTCAAGCTGTTCCGGGACTACGTGTTTCACCAAGTGGACGAGAACGGGAACCCCGTCGTGAACTTGTCGCACGTTCTCTCCTGTCTGAACAAGGTGTGTGCGAGCACTGGCTGTGGTTGTGTGCGCGAGGTCATTTTGGCGACAGCTCGACAGCGGTACGGACGAACGTATCATGCTGGTCTCCCGAGACGAACAAAGCTGTCTGGTCGTGAGCTACAAGGAAATCAAGTCGTGCATCGATGCAGCATTCAGGTTCGTTCGTGCCTGGTGGTGTGCTGCTCGCCTCGACTGAGCGTACGGTTGCAGTGATCTTTCCAAGGCATCGCGGTAAAGACGGATAACGGGAATAAATAGGTAGAATTCCGAAAAAGACGCGAAAAATAGATAAAAATTAGTTGACCCTTGGCGGTGCGGTGTGAAATGGAGCGAACGCCATCATGTGAAATGCCCTGATCAAAGCTCCTTACTTGCACTGATGCCTCCGTCCACCCGCCTCCCGGTCCTCCCCCTTCCCCACCCACTCCTCCTCCTCCCCACCGCCCGACTCTCCGTCCCTGTCTCGAGGACCCTCGCAGACAGTCTCTTCGCCATTCTCGACGACTCGGAAGGCGGACAACCCGTCCTCGCCGCCGTACCGGTCCCGGCACCTCTCGAGCCACCGAACGGCAATGTGCCCGTATTACCCGCCAATGTGCTGCCCCCGACGCACGGTGTCGCTGCCCGCGTCGTCCGCGTCGTCCGAGCCCGCACTGCGTCTTCGCCGTGTCCCTACTTGCTCTATCTCCAAGGCTTGTCCCGCGTCCGCCTTCTCCAGCCCCTCGATCCGAGTTCCCCGCTCCGTTCTCTCCAGGTCGCCTATCCCGAAGCCGACACTATGCCCTCTCAGGAGGCCGTTGAGGCGTTCAAGGACGCTGCCCTCAGCATGCTTGACCGGCTCGCTAAAGACTCTGTCCCGCCTCAGAGAAGAGACGACTGGCTCAAGGTCGCTTCCATGGTAGAGGACGTCTCTGCCCAGCGCGCTGCGTGGATGGCCGACGTCCTCGTCGCATCCATCTCTGGCCAATACGCTGACAAGCTCGGTGGGTCCTTCCATCTTTTTCTTTTTTCTCGAAGATGACACGTCCGCTAACACCGATCAGAGTTCCTCGCAGCAACCGAGGTCGAGGATCGGCTACGTCGCGCAACCGAGCTCTTTATTAAACAGCAGTCTATCTCCGAAGTCTCGCGCAAGATCGCCACAGCCGTCGACGAATCCCTTTCCCGCCAGCAAAAGGAGTATTTTCTGCGTCAACAGCTTGCGGCGATTCAGCGCGAGCTGCACAGCTTGCACAACTCGTCCCCTAGTCCGCTCGGCGGTGGTTCAAGCGGGTCCGGGTTTGGGACAGCAAGCTCGGGGAGTGATTTGGACGAGGACGAACAGGCAGATGCGGACGATCTCGCTGACCTTCGAAAAAAGATCGAAGCCCTCGACGCGGGCAGCGAAGAGAGAAAGGTCGGCGTGAGGGAGTGGAGGAGGTTGAAACGCATCCCTCAGGGAAGCGTCGAGAACGGCGTCATCAGGACATATGTGGGAATTTTTCGTCGTGCAATGGGTGACGAATGCTGACTCGAGGTCTAGCTCGAATGGTTGACGTGCGTGCCTTGGCCATCTGCGATGGCTTCCTCGACGACTGCACGGGAAGCCCTCATGGATCCAGGATTCTTGGTCAAGGCTCGGCGAGTCGTTGCTTGTCTTGCTCATCCTGTCGCTGTCGCTGAATGATTATTGATAGTGCTCAACTCGATGCAGACCACTACGGTCTCGAACAGATCAAGCGTCGCCTGATAGAATTCTTAGCAGTTGTCCGGCTACACGCAATGGCCGACGAAGCCACACCGTCGACTGCGATTAATGCCGTCGAAAGCCCCATGCACAAGCAAGCCGAGATTGTATCGGATCGGTCTAATTCCAAACATGTGCTGGTCCCTGTTCTTAACGGAAATGTCGTTTCAAGACAAGTTTCGACACCGATGGAGCCACCTAAAGTAACGTTGGCCAAGAAGAAGGTTGTTAAAGGTCCGATATTACTGTAAGAGGAACGGTCCTCTGAAACGTGGAGCGCTGAATCGGATTCGCTGGTCATGTAGGTTCGTTGGTCCGCCAGGAACGGGAAAGACGTCGCTTGGGCAATCAATCGCGAAGGCCCTTGATCGACCCTTCCAGCGAATATCTCTTGGCGGTGTCCGTGATGAAGCCGAAATTAGGTAGTTCTTTATGCTCCCGCGATCACATAGAACAAGAACTGAGGTAACATTGCAGGGGACATCGCAGAACATATGTGGCCTCGGGACCTGGTATGATTATCCAGGCGCTCCGAAAAGCCGGGAGGTGTGATCCGGTCATATTACTGTACGTCTTTCAGTCTTGGTGATTTGTGCTGGAATGTCGACCTAGCTTTTTTTGAAAAGTGATGAAATCGACAAGGTCGGTCACAGCAACTTCCATGGCGACCCATCAGCCGCTTTGCTGGAGGTGCTTGACCCAGAGCAGAATTATTCGTTCAATGCGAGTATATGGTTCACTCTGTCGTTGGAACGGTTGCTCATCGGCTCCCTTCAGGACCATTACATCAACGTCCCTGTCGATCTCAGTCAAGTGCTCTTCATATGCACGTCGAACACCCTGGAGACGATATCTGCACCCTTACTAGATCGGTGTGAAGTTGTCGAGTTGTCGGGATACACTTACGACGAGAAGATGCACATCGCGCGACGGTTCCTCCTACCGAAACAAATACGAGCAAATGGGCTGTCGCCGTCCCAACTCCAACTCACGGACGATGCTCTACTTCATATCGCTACAATATACACTCGCGAAGCTGGCGTACGGAGTCTCGAACGTGCGATCGGCGCGGTAGTCAGATTCAAGGCTGTCGAGTGGGCAGAGTACCTGGATGCAAGTACGAGTGAGGGAAAGAAGAACCACAAGCAGTGGCGCAGCATTGTGGAGAATCACGAGTTGGAGAAGATTCTTGGCGTTCCCCGGTGGGACAGCGAAGAGCGCGAACGGGAGGAGAAACGTGGCGTCGTGTACGGGCTCGTCGTCACTGGGATGGGCGAAGGAGGGATCTTGCCTGTCGAGAGCACGGCCGTTCCCGGTGCCGGGAGACTGAAGCTGACGGGCAGTTTGGGAGACGTCATCAAGGAGAGCGGGGAGATTGCACTGAGCTGGGTCAAGTCCCATGCGTTCGAACTCGGCATCACGGCTGGGCGGGGCATCGACCCTCTCAAGGTCCCTGACGCGATCGATATCCATCTCCACCTTCCCGCGGGAGCCCAGAAGAAGGATGGTCCCAGCGCAGGTATCGCGATGGTGAGCAACATTCCTCGTTGGTGTACGTGAGCATGTCGCTCACGGTGTTCAAGACATGTGCCTTGGTATCATTGCTCAGCGGCGCGACCGTTCCCAAGGACGTCGCGATGACTGGCGAGGTCGGTGGTCGAGCATTTCCGCGTCGACATGTCATCTCATTCTCTTTCCGACACACAGATCACGCTTCGCGGGCGCGTCACGCCCGTGGGCGGCATTCGGATGAAAGTTCTCGGTGCCCACCGAGCCCAGATCCGCAAGGTCATTCTTCCGTGGGCGAATAGGAAAGACGTCGAGCACGACGTCTCACCCGAGGTGCGCCGCGAGATGGAGTTTTGTTTCGTCCGGACGGTCGACGAGGCGCTCGAAGCCGCGTTCGGACAGGGAAGACGCGGGTGGAAGAGGGAGGCTGTCCTGCTGGAGAGCAGACTGTGAACTAGTAGAGTTTCCTTGTTGTACTCTGGACTTGTGCTCGGTATGTGTGTCGATGCATGTAATTGATGGTCACGTATCACTGGATCGCCGCGAATGGGTGACACGACTGATGGATTCCTGGACAGGCGGGTCATGCAAGTGCGCTGTCAGTGTGTAGAACCGTTTGATAGGGGATACAGGGGTTGATCGACGAGGACAAACATTGGCAACGACAGCATGAACGTTCTCTGGATCCGATAGTTACTTGGTTGTTCGAGCAAAAGAGTGAGGGAAGAGAAACGACTACTAAAATTACCAAAACACGCGAGCTACCGTCTTCTATTACATGCGAATGCAAAAAGAAATGGGGAATGATATGCTGTGCCTCCTTCAGATGGCGATTGACGGATCGCAACGCTTCAGAATCCGGATTCGAGATGCTGTCAAAGAAGAGAAAAAGGGAATGTGCCAAGGCTAATTAGCAGTGAGATATGAAAGGACGTGAATCTGAGCATGGGTCGGGAAGAGGTCGTCAATTGGCTCTATGCAGTCGCGCGTTTGATCATCTGAGAAGCGGTGAGTCAGGAAGAGTATTTTCACGAACGTGGGCGAATCTCACTTCGCGAGCCCAACGCATAGTCTTTTTTGTTTCTTGGGTCATGCCGCGCCTGCCTCGCACCTCCTGTGCTATCCATTCAGAAAGCAAAGGTTGTTTGAGTTGTCCATTGGGGAAGCTGTCCGCAAGGTCACCAAGGAGCCCGAAAGACAACTTGGCAGTCATCTCCGTCCGGTCGTCATCAACCAAGCACCGTTGAATGAGCTCCAAGATATTCGATGCATGAGGAAGTAATAATTGAACTGGAGATACTGGTGAGCAAAAGACGGACATATCAAGTCACGGACATACTCTTGTCAGTGTTCTTGAAGCCAGTCACAACACCAGTATAGGCTTCCAGGATTCCCTCGCGCAGTTGAGTCACGTAATCAACAAGATCGTAGTCGAGCTGTCGAGACAGAAGTAAGCAAACCCGATCGAGAGTACGAAACAGAAAAGCCTACAGGGTTGGGCTGAAGAGCACCAGCCTGCCTCAGCACGCCCATCGTAGTGTCCACGTAGGGCTCGAAAGAAACGTTGATCGCGAGGGCAATGTCACCGAAACACGACAGTATAGAGATCTTGACATTGCGATTCAAAACCTCGCTCTGGAGGTTCTCCAGCAGGACATTCATGAATGGGCCGGCATATTGCGCGCTCTGATCACCTAATGCGCGCGATATATCACCAATTACGCCAACTGCAACCATGCACAACTGGGTATCTTCGTGCGACTTGAGAGCGGTGTATAGGTAGGGCAGGAACGCCTGGATATACGGCGAAAAGCCTCCTTCAAGAGCTAAAAGTGAAACAGCGTTAAGACGCCCAGCAATGAAGGACGGTCGACGCTTACCCGATGCGAGTGACCCTACTACCAAGAACGCGTCTTCTAGAACCGTCGATGTCTTTCCAGCTGCCCGGATAAGTTCGATGACGATAGTCATGATGCGATCCGCCATAGGCTGAATACCGTCGTTCAGTCGGCGAACGACGCTCTGTAAACCAGCTGGTTGAGGTCATATACGCTAGTGGCAAACTGCGCGGCTCACAATCACCACACTACATAGGTTGCTTTGTAGCTCATTCCAGTTGTTGCGGTCATCGACACCGATGATTTGGTTCTTTGATGCCCGGTCAGATCACTGCATATATAAAAAGAGTGGCACGGACCTGCATCCCCAATAACTGTTCCATACGAACAAGAATGGTGATCAGAGTGTTTTGAACGACTGGGATAACATCGGCGCTCGCATGGGAGACATAAGAGGTAATAGCCTCGTAGGCCGAGGTTCGGAAATTCGCCTCGTTCGTCGTCCTGAACGAATCATGAGGGCCCCGTTTACTGCCGCAGCCGGAGAGCACTTACGTTTCTGTGACACGGAGGAGGGCATTGACGATGCCCTCGTAATACGGTGACAAGTGGCCAGTCTGCGATGACTCGTTTTCTTCCTCGAGATAGCCAAGTTGATCAGCAAGGTTCATTAAAGCCCAGCAACAGTTGGTCACAATTCGGGGGTTGTCCTGGAGGCCCGTCACAAGCACAGTTATCAACGGGTGTAGGTGAACATCAGGTTTGATTGTGATGATCAACAAATCGCAGATGCGTCCGAGTGTCCATGCGGTCGTGTCTTTGACATGTAGGTTGGAATCACCCATCATTCCGATCAAAAGAGGAAGAGCCTGGTTCACAAGAGGCATGAGCACGGTGGGATCAGGACCATCAAGGATTGAGCCAAAGGTCATGACAGCAGCTTCGCGTTGATGCCAATCTTGCGACTTGATGTGAGCCTCGATGAAAGGAATGACAGCGGGAACGATGGGATCCGTAACTGCTTGCGCCATGTAGCCCAGGCACGTGCCTGCAGACATGGAGATATTCCACTCGTCCTCGTCAGCATCTTCTTCTTGACGCGTAAGAAGAGACAAGAGCACGGGGATAACTTCAGGTAATGCGACTTTTGCGAAGAATTTCGACTCGACCTCTGGTGGTTCGTTATAGTCAGCAGCCTGAGGAACGCAATAAGCGACCCGACCCTAAAACGGATGACAAATGCTACCTCCCGCGCCTCGTGGGCGAGCTCAATCTCTTCCTCGCAGACGGTAGTCCAGAACTCGACGGCCTGCAATGCTACGCGCTCGTCATTGTGTTTCATCCCCATGACTGTCAGCTGGAGATGAAACGTTGGTACACAAGGGGGCTCGAGTGTATGATGATCACACACCCCAAATAGTGCCTGTTCCATGTAGAATGCCATTTTGTCGTAGTAGAGGGCCATAACCTTGACCAAACATTCGAATGCGCCAACTTGAACAGCCACTGCAGGGTTCTGGGTAGCCTCGCACACGACTTGCATGATGTAGTTGCGTTCGCCCTGGCGAAACTCTATTAAGACAAACGGATGGCGAGCACCGCCCGACGCACCTCGCGCTCAAAGTTGTCGCGGACGAACTCGAGGGAGTTGTAGAGCGCATGCACGGCAGCCAACTGGACGTCCGAAGAGGGCTCATCCTTGCGAGCACCATGGATCACGGCAGTCAGGATCTCGTTTGATCGCAGACTCAAAATCTCGGGTTTCTGGAGGGAACGGTGAGGCGATAAGGGGACCAGTCGGTCAGACGACGCACAATCGACTCGCAAATATACCCGATGGATTGCAGGGTCGCGATTCTGAGGTTGGTGTTGGTAGCATTGTTGACGAAGCCGAGGAGGAGCTCGATGAGATCTGGCCATTGATCGTGCGGGAGTTCCACCGATGCAATCGCGGCGACGACCTGGGCTGCAAAAGAGCCTGCTTTTGCGACGGGGGAAGCGAGGGTGGCGAGGGCCTCTTGCTTGATCTTGGTCTTTGCGGCGGCGTCGAACGCCAGCCATCTGTTTGCGGCCTCGGTCTGCCTTGCAGCCTCCTGGATGACAGAGGTCAATGCGCAGGGAGTGAGTGGAGACGCGTTCACGTACACGAGCAGAGAGTGCGTTTTTGAGAGCGAGGGCTGCAGCGTTGCGGATGTGGAGCTGGGAACTCTCGTTGGCGAGCTCCGCGGAGAGCATGACCATGTACGCAGGCTAGATCGAAGAGTCAGCCGTTGGAACGGCGGGGGACGGTGGTACGCACGTAGTTCTCCCGCGAGGCATTTTCGAGTTGCTGGGTAGCGTTCTGACGCGTGTTCGCGTCTGTTGGAGGTGAGCAGGCGGGATTGGGCGGGGAGAGGAGGGAGTGGCGCACCGGGGGAGAGGGTATTTGCTAGGAGTTCGCTGGCGTTCATGTCGTCGGGGTCGTCTCGAGTCTGATGCGATCTTCGAGTGCGAGCGTTTTCTTTTTCGTCGTGGGTTGAGGACGAGTCGCGCGGCAAGCGGCCGTTCAAAAATTGTCATCGTCAACTATGGCAGATCGGGTCAGTCTCGTCCCCCTCTCCGTAATCGCACCCTGACCGCACCCCAGGCTCGCGGTGCTCCACGAGGCGGACGTGGCATGCCTCCCTTCAGAGGCACTAAACCCCCCCTGCCGAGCGTCGAAGCAAAGTGAGCGTTCGTCTTCTTGCCGGCCATGCGTGTTGATAAAACTCAAGTAAGAGCAAGCGCGAGGCCATCCTCGATCTCTCCAAGTACGTCAACGAGAGGATACGTGTCAAGTTCACCGGCGGTCGCGAGGGTACGTTTCTCCCCCCGCCCGTTCCGTAATGCATCCCGACACCCTGCCCCTAGTCACCGGCATCCTGAAGGGATACGACCAGTTGCTCAACCTCGTGCTCGACGAGGTCCAAGAGGAATTCCAAGGTATCTGAACCCGCCCTCCGATCTTGCGATCTCACCTCATTGCCGATCAGAACCCGAGCCTCATACACGCACCCTCGGACTAGTTGTCCTCCGTGGGCCAACCATCACGCTCTTGAGCCCTGTCGACGGCTCCGAGGAGATTGCAAACCCTTTCATCGCACAAGAATAGTAATGTAGCTACATCGCGCCTGCTGCACAGCGGGTTTGATGCCGATCATGTAATCTGAAGTCCTGTTACTTCACTGTACTAGTGATTACACGGAGCTGTTTCCAAACGCTAAAGGGTCGTCTAAAAGCTACAGGCCAACAGGAAAGTTGGTCGGTGCAAACCCTTTCAAGGATCGAGCGCGTTATGGGGGAATGGCTATTCAAGTGCTCCGTCGTCCGAACCGGTCTGGTTCATCGGGGTGGCGTCACAATCCCGCCAGGCTCACAGGGCCTTGAGCAGGGGGTATCCCGTGTGGCTGCCCCAAGATCACGGACGATTTCAATCCCGATTGTGTTCCTAATTTGACAGGTATGCGCACCGACGGCTGCGGCGAAGAGTGTCTCGGAACCTCCTCGTGGGTCGTCGGCGAAGACGACGACACGGAGCTTGGCGACCCTGCAGAGGAACGATTGACGAACGAACTCGAGTAAGAGTAAGAAGCCAAGTTCGTGTTCGCTCCCATTCCACCAGGTATCGGGAGAAGGTTCGTTCTCAAGGGGGATTGGGAAGGCGATCTTGGCTTCATCCTCTCACTTGGGATGTTGAGGTGACGTTGGGCAAACTGGGAAAAGGTGGGGGAAGATGACTGATCCGGATGCGGTGTCGTCGTCGCAACTGACGAGACATGGTTATGGGGAATGGATACGTGTGAGTTCCCCAACGATGGTGAACCCGTTGAACCAGTCATCGACGGGTTTTCGTCGTCGGAGAAGCCACGCTCAGATAGGTATATGGTTGACAATTCATGCTCCAGAGACGATGGAGACGCACTCTCCCCGAGCTCGTTTGTGCGATGATGATATAATGACGTAGATGACAATTGAGATCCAGATGTGGGGTATTGACAAAGTGTGACATTGACAGCGTGTTCTTGCGTGTTGGGAAGTGGTTGCGGAATACGAGTTCGCATCGCAGTAGTTTCGTAAAATACAGTAGACGTGTCAGCGGGTGGAGGAGGAATTTGGACATGAAGAGGATGTGGACGTATGGACGGTGAAGTCTGAAAGAGAGCAGGTGTAGGGTGTGTGACCGACGGCCATGAGAAACGATTCGTCGCCTTGCGGCTCGGGGGTCCAGACTGCGATCGCCGGATGAGATCGGCTTTCTGTGAAAGTATCCCCCCTTCCTGGCCGGTGTTGGGATGCATAGGTTGACCATCAGATGGGTTTACGGGCCGCGATATCAATCTGCCCCGAAAGCTAACAGGCCGAGTAACCATCGTCACCGGTATAGGAGGTTCAATCAAGGATGCCTCATTGAAGGATCGAGTGGAATGGTCATCAGAACCAGCGGCTTCTGAGCGGCTCTCCTCGTCGTCAATAACTTCAAGGCCATCGCCGGAAGCAGTCGATGCAGCGCACTCTCTTGTGCAGGTCGAAGCTGTCGCCAATGCTATGCCGTGTTCAAGTTGATCCTGGAATATTGCATGGCGTTCAGGGGACGCTTCGGGAGGAGGAGGGCTGGTCCATTGACCTCGCTTTGGGGCCATGTGTTCGGGCAAGCGGTGGTTCGTGGGAGTTCTACTGGCGGCCTGAAAGAGTTCCAGTTTAGGAGAGCGGCGCTCTGAGAACACACCCCTAGATTGGATTGGGCTGGTGCCAACATTGAAGGAACCCTGCTGTGGATGGGACATCCGGGGAGGTACGAAAAGTGTAGAGGGCGGAGCAGGAGGTGTCCCAGCAGGCTTTTCCTCGCAGAGCTGGGCAAGTGCCAGAGTCGCCCGCGGCCGTAGCGCAAGAATCCGTGATGCACGCATGAATTCGCCGCGTATCTATCAGATGGGTAAACGTGATTTTGTTAGAACACGAGACTTGCCAACTACCTGGTATAATCCATCTTTGGTAACACATCGCGAAACATTAAAGTCGGTCTCGAAAGGATCCTGAAAATAGCTGAGACATCGCAGGGAAGGACATAGACTAGCGGATTACCTCTATGCAAAAGCGATTTCGTTCTCTAGCATCGTTGAACTTCGCACTGGAAAGCTGTTGCGCGCGGTGAGTAACAAAAGGCCTAAAGAAGACGCGTTAACATACGTCATTTTGCCATCCCTTGCTTTCCTTCTTGATCAACCCAGCACGGATAGAAGCAACACCTGTATTGTACGAGAAATCACGGGAATAATACCGGAAAAAATCAATTAAGCTTCATAACAAACGATCAGACTCATTTGGTACCAGAAATACGTAGACTCACAGTTCAGCGACGCTTTCCGTATTAGATGACTGCCAGCGCTGGCATAGGAGCTCGATATCGTCGAAGAACCTATGACGGACTTTGTATCGAATTCCCACAGGAAAAGTGATTAAACTCTAACCATGTATTGTAACCACCAATATGAGTTTCCTCCTATATAGGATGAGTATGGGGACCAGATCAAGGCCCGTTAACTAACCTGGGAGATTGGGCGCAGCGGGGGCATCTGCTGTAGATTTGGAAGCACAGGAGGATGCTTGACATGAACGAGGAAAAATATGACTAGGAGAACATATCCATAGGACGAGAGAGTCCCCTGATATGGGGAATTGATTTTTCTGAGCGGAGAGTGAATCAGCCAAGGAACGTTAAAGAAGTATGAGCGCCAACCTCCGCTTACTCCAAACCTTGACTGTAATTTCCTTTTGTTGAGTGGGTGACGGCGAAAGGGCGCAAGAGAACTTACGAAACAGAACGAGCGTGCGGACACGAGTTGGGTCGATCATGGCATAACACATCAGCAGGCGTGTGTTTTCCAGTGCGAGCCTGTTCTCAAACCCGATATCACAAGCAATACCCGAAGGGAGCCCGGGCGAGGGATCAAGGGACAGTTTGACAATCGGAATGCGCGCGTGGGGCAAGGGCTTGACGCGAAATTTGGTCTCTAGCGTTTCATTGATGAACATGCGGATAGAATAGTTGCTACAGAAACGACGACAAACCGCGCTCAAGGAGATCACCAAGCATAGTGACGAGGTCGGAAGCGGAAAGGCGCTCATCGGCATCAATGAGGCAACAAAGGTCCATATCTTTCGGGGGGATCAACATAGCGCGTGGTGGAGGTGAGGATGAGATTGACCTGAATTACGAAGACTGAAACCGTTCGCGGTACTTCCGAAGGAGAGAAGACGGCTGTCGGGTTCTATGGTACGGATTAAGCGTTCGAGTAGTTTCCTGACGTCCTCCTTGACTGCCATCTCTTCTGTAGTCGGAAGGAGTTGTATGACGAAATCAAATAGTGCCTGAGAGAGCTCAACGATGAAGAAGCGGTGCTTGGAAGCATGCCTGCCGCGATTCTGAGAGTGGACGTAGGGCAGCGAGTGGACACTGGAGGGAGCAGCAAGTGCGGCCTGCGCCATGATGTTGCTACCTGGAGAACCAACGACGTTGAGATGGAGATGGCGGTCCAGCGGATTCTGTGATGATGAGCGGGTTGATGGCGGTAACCACGCAAGAATGGGAACCGAATCCGGGACGATCACCTTCGCTGTGAGGGCTGGCTAGAGTCAATGCGGGTTGTGGTACCCAGGCAGACTGCCCAATTCGGAAGGCCGTTCTTAGTTATTCATAGTAACTAGAGCTAAAATGTACGCCCACCCCTCTCATTTACGTCCAAGATCACGGGGTGAGGACAAGACTGAGGACAAGGACATGTAAATGAGACAACTGCGGGAACGTGTGTGGATCGAGTGATATTTGCGGCGTCGCGTTTAGTAAAGGATGTACATCATCCAGAGGGAGACGGAAGTATGTGTACAGGACGTTAGGATTCGGGGAATATGTATAGTATAACAAGTTAACGGGTGTTCGACTGGGCTTTGGCATGAACTGTAACGAGGTGCAGTCAGCATACACCGATTCAAATCGGGACTCGGTGACAAACCTGTCTCGTAGCTGACCTCAGCGAGGTCTGTACCCTGGATCTCTATTGCGATACCCTGAAGCGCCCTCCTGAGAGCATCTCGTGAGGATGCGAAAACCATCTTGGATTTAATTTTGGCGCCATCTGGGGACCTGATGAAATCCCACGACACGAGTGAGAACGAAGTTACACCAGACAGACGCCACTGACCAAGAGATGAAACATAGTTTGTTCCTCTTGCCATCCTTTTCGAATTCAAAGTCATAGACGGCCCACCTGCACTCGGTCTCTGGCAAATCGCTCAGAAATGTATCGTAGTCGGGATCCGCAGAAGTCTTCTCGACGATGATCTCCTTCAGATCCTTGCTCAGGCTGAAGACGATGTACTTGAGTTTCTTCCCCAACTTGAGGTCCGTGAACGTGGAAACGCAATCGGGTGCCACCGCTACGCCAGAAGCCTGCGATGCGCTCGAAATCGGATCGTCAATGTCGTGAGCGACGTCGGGCTCACCATGATGAGCTGATAACAGAGACGGGTTGCGATGCCGATCGCGATCAGGGCTGTTCTACCATCAAAACGGAACTCCGACCTAACTTTGCTTGCGTAAGCTCCGCTTCGTGCCCTGCTCCTGACCCGTCATGTCGTCCCTTTCCAAGGATGCCGACGCGTTCAAGCGCATACTGCACCGCCAGGACTACACCTCCTGGCACTCCCAGCCCGCTACGAATGTCAACACACAGCTCGTCTATGCCGTCGACCATCTCAAAGTGACTCAAGCACCCGTCTGCGTGACAGCGACGCTGACACCGTATGCAGTCCACTCCGAACCCGATGAGGTTGCAGGACATTGCGATCGTGACGAACACGCCTCTGGACACTGACCACGTCCTGCTAGAGAAGTTCAAGTCGCACGACCGCATCCAGTATGACCCCAAAACGGACCTTTACTCTTACCGCGTATGTCTCTCGAGTGGCTGTAGCGCATGACGACTGAATCATCTGAAGCACGACTTCAATTTTCGCAACAAAGCCGCCCTTTTGACCGAAATTCAACGCCAGACTCGGAAAGGTGGTGGGATACCTGTCCGCGCGCTGAAGGAGTCATGGAAAGAGGCACCGCAGGCCATCGAGGAGCTTGAAAAGGAGGGGGAAGTGCTCGTTACGCGCACAGTCAAGGATGGGCAACTGAGAATGGTATTTTGGAACGAAATCAAACCTGATGACGAGAGCGGAGGACAATCGGTTGAGAAAGGTCCGCTGTCGCCAGTCCGTCGTCTGATCGGCTAATCCATGTACTTTAGAATTTCTTGATTTGTGGCATCAGCTCAAAGTGCCAAACGACGTCGATTTGCTCAAAGCACTCGCTTCAGGTATGTACTTTCTCGTCATACGTGAATTACACTTACAGTTACGCAGAGGGCTTGCAGGCTACCGCAGCGGAAGCCCCAATACCCAAGGCGCCTTCGGCTACCAAGAAGAAAGGAAAACGTTCCGTTCCTCGGCAAAGACAGGTCAAGATCACCAACGTCCATTTAAAAGGCGAAATAGATTTATCCCGGGATTATCATTCCACCAGATGACACTTGCATTTTACATGGCTTTTTCGCCGCGCCCCACATGACATTTTCGAGCAAATGGTGTATATCTTCATCAGTTCTATTGCTGTGGACCATCACTCCCAGTTCCAACGTTGTCGTGCATCGCTTGGATTCAGTGCGACTGTGGACATGTTTTTGGGTAGGATCACCACGTCTCTTCCACTTTCAGAAGTACCTTCTTTCCGTACTTTCCGTGCCCCAAGAGAGAAATGGCACTGCAAATTTTCTCTGCGGCATCCGAATCCGACTCCTGACCTCCAATCACCAGGATCTCGTGTTCTGGGCTTTCCAGCTATGCGGGGATTAGCTTCCAGGTTTGTGCGCTAATAATAGTACACTTGCCTTTCCCTCCCGAATGAGATCGGTGAGAGTACGTACCATTTGATCGCGTTCTTGTAGAGGTTTCTCAGCATACCATCGTGACTGCCAAAATCCATGACATGTCAAGTTCTTGAAAATGAAAAGCGATGTTGGCAACGACAACGGTTCTTTCGACATGGCTCCATAAGACACTAGGTGTGAATTTTGACCTAGTAAACGAGCCATCAAAGTCGTCGTCTTTCCGCCGACGCAGTTAAGGCCTAGTTTGACATCCTACGGGAATCTTGGAGGCATTCCGTGCAAAACGAGGACCGACCTACTTTGCCCTGTGTCCAGGATTTGAAGGTAGCTCTAAAAGCCCTGTTCGCCAGGTCGTCGTAGGTCACGACATGATTCGCTCCCAGAACTTTCAGATGTGATTTCAGAGATTCCACGTCGTCTCTGCCCGTCATGTACATTATAAGTTGGGATACGATGTCATGAATAGAGAGTACCTGTCGCGAATGAGGTTGATGGTTTTGAGCCCCATGGAGGCAGCTATCTGGATAACTGCCTGTCCGACCTGCAGGCACGGTCAGTCCTCCGAGACGGAGGGAACGAGAGACAGACCTACGGCGCTGTTCGCTCCGTTCTGTATTACCCAATCGCCCGGTTGCAGACAAACGTAGTCGTGAAGCATGTTATACGCGGTGGGCGGATTGACCTAGTAATACACGGAGACTTTCGTCAGCCCAGTTTGCCCGGTGACGATCGCACCCACGGTGAGAGTCGCAGCTTGTACGACGTTCAACGCAGAGGAATCCACTTTGAGTACGTCCTCGACGCGGAGGTTGCGATTCGAAGCCCAGGTCCCCATTTGTGGCGTCGTCATGATCACCCAGTCCCCCTCTTTCAGGCTGGTGACACCACTCCCGACGGAAACGACCTCCGCTGCCCCCTCATTTCCGGCGACGAATACTGGGCGCACATCAGACGACAAGCCCGGGCTGGCAGAAGGTCGTGCTGGGTAGACCCCCTCGATGACGTTGACGTCGGCTGGATTGATGGGGGAGAGCAGAAAACGGACGTTCGCGGTTCCAGGAGCTGGGGGTGGAAGTTCCGGGAAATTGACAGAGGAAATAACCGAAACCGGGTCGCCATTTTCGCTGTACACTATGGCTCTCTGTCCCAGACGGACAGTCGATGATTGGAATGAGCGCACGGAGCGGAGCGGAGCGCTACAACCGCGGTGGAGGGAACTCGATAACGGGCTGAGTGCGGCAAAGAAGGCGGCAGCTCGAATCATCACGACAAAGCGTCGTCGTGTGAACAGAAGTGGATACTCGTCTTCTTAAGATCCAAGAGAGGTATCATCAATTCCGAGTAGATGGTAGTAGATACAGTAGTAGTACGGTACCAACTATGCTACTATGCCACATTTGACCAGAACCCAGGCATACAACTTGCGAATCGTACAGAGGGCAGGACCAATAGATAGTATAAGGTGAATGTGCGTCGTGAGGGAAGCGGATGATGATGGTGCAGTACATGGAAATATCCAGAGCCACTTGATCTGGTGCAAAGGAAGTTCAACCACTGAGAAACGAAAGCGATAATACCATGTTCGAGAGTAATGAGTATGTGAAGTCGACAAATGTGTTATAATAAACTTGGTGTAAGTGATAAATATTGGTGTCGTGACTCCGTTCGGGCACCAAAAGACGAAGTTCTCAAGGCCTTGGATGGAGGTTCTGAATTCCCGACCGGTTTTCCTGGGGCAGAGCTTGTTCGGCCAGAAGTCGCACCTACTGTGCCTCGCGTTCCATGTTTGCGTTTGACCTAGTCACGAACGGGTAAAATTCAGCCCGTCATTCTCTTAGCGCCGGGGGATCGATACACACCAATTCAAGTTCTTGCTGTTTCGACTCTAATGCGATGTTCAGGCCATCGATATCCTCCTTGTTTTGATCGAGCTGTCTGTTCAGCTGGACAATCGTAACCTCTTTCGTTGCGCTATCTTTTTGCAACTGTTGGATATGGGAACGCAGCCGAGAAATCTCCAGCGAGAAGTCATTCCGTTCGGTCTCAACATCGCCTTTCTCCTGCCGAAGCTGCAAAATCTGGCTACGGAGTTGATGCTGGGCTTCCTCGTTGGTCTCGTTGGCGGTGCCGAGTTCCTTTCTAAGTTGGACCTCGATGTCGTTTTTCTCTCGTTCGAGTTGTGAGATCTGCAGGTGTAATTGACGCAGTGCTTCTCCGCTGGCCTCGTCCATGATGGACCTCTCCATGCTCTCCTGACGGCTGTGGTCCACTTCTTCTTCGAGGTGACGACACATCTTCTCCAAATCGGCTGCCTTCTTCTTCCATGAGCGGACCACGGTCTTGCATTTCTCGTTCTCTTTCTCCGATGCGTCAAGGCGGAGCGTCAGAGCCGCAACCAGTTCGTCGCGGGCGCTCAGATCGATCTCGAACTGGGCGCACATTTCTCGTTGAAGCGCGAGTTGCGTGCGGAGGGACCAGATGATGTCCTCCTCGCGGGAGGCCGTGCGAGAGTGGGTGCCCGGAGGAGGAGTGGGAGGTGTCTGATGGGTGTAGTAGGTTGTCGCATTTGCACGGAACGGGTCGGGTGGGGAGCGGGGCGTAGCGTCTGAGTCGCTGTCGTGACCCTCCCGTGGTTTGAGGGCGCTGCTGATCTTGGACCACATCGCGGGTCGAACGAGAGCACACAATAGATCCGTCATCACGTGAAGAATGAACTTGACGCGTCGGATCACGTGCATAGATATCAGGGCTAACAAGTACAATTTATACAACGCCGTGCCCTTCTCTCTCTATTTCTCTAAAGTTTGGGAGTCTCGACAAACGTAACGCCCTGATGCGAGTTAGAGGAGAAATGAAATCAACATGCAATGCGGCTTACCTTCTCGATGTTGGTCGCGAGTTCTGGCAGTGCAGCTGTAATGAGCGTCTTCTCCACGTCCGTGATGTTGCCAATCGCATTGATTTTCTCCACACCGTTGGGCTATGACAACGTCAGACCAAACGTCAACCAGAGGGTATCACGCGTACCCCAAGTTCGACGCGCGCAGAGAAGTAGTCGATTTCCTTTCCGAGCTCCTTCCTGAGAGCTTCGCCTCCAGCTGGGTCTGCAGTGAGGTTGACAAAGGTCGGAGCCACGATGCCTTTTTCCCCCTTCAATGCACGGATGACTTTGCCTGCGAATTCAGCGCCGGCATACGCCATCGAGAGTGTGGCTGAGCCATTGCCGTCCTTGGCCTTGACGACCTCGTCACCTCCGTATTGAATGCGGTTGACAATTTTGTCAAGCTCGGATGTGCCGAGGCTGGAAGGCAGAGGGTGCGAAGATTGCGAAAGGAGAGGGACGATCTGATTGTTGTCTCGTCAGCAGCTGGCAGATTTGGGAGTCCCAGTACACACAGTAACACCGCTGTGACCGCCCACGACAGGTACGGTAACAGAAGTAGCCAAGGAACGGTCACTCAAGGTCTCCGCGACGAATGTCGAAGCACGAACGACATCCAGTGTCGTAACGCCGAAAATCCTAAAGTCGATATGAACAAGATTCAGAATCATATCCAGGATACAACATACCTCTTGGGGTCAAAGACTCCGTGTTTCTTGAACACTTCGACAACGATGGGGACGGTGGAGTTCACGGGGTTGGAGATTACAAGCACATATGCCTTTGGAGCGGTCGTTGCGATCCCCGTGGCAAGGTCGCGCACAATTCCGGCGTTTTTCTACGCATCGTCAGCAATTTTTCAGAGGGTATGAGACGTAAGGAGGAAACCGAACGTACGTTGAACAGGTCATCACTGTAAGTTTCCAAGTGTGCTCTCGCGGTTAGTCATTGGTCGAATTCAGCCACCCGAACTACGCACCGAGACATCTACGCGGGTTCGTTGATGTCACGTTCGCAAGAATAAGTCATGAACTACTCACTCCTGGTTTCCTTGGGATACCGGCAGGGATGACAATGACGTCGGCCCCAGTGAGGACCTTCTTCAGGCCGTCATCTGAAGGGAGATATCCCTCGACTTTTGCGGGAGTTGGGATGTGAGACAGATCAACGGCGACTCCTGGTGCAGCGACGATATCGTAAAGCCCGAGCTGAAAGCCACGTGAGTTGAGGCAAATCGCAGTGGAGAAACCCCGATCTGATGCTATACCTCGGTCACAGCAGGGTTTAACTTCAGCAAGAGAGACAAAGGTTGACCGATACCACCTGATCGCCTCGGTCAGCGCTAGCTAGGACAGTCGAGAAAGGAGTTTACCTGAAGCACCGAGCACGACAGCTTTCACCATGTTGACCAGAGAGTGGAAGTTATGAAAAGATTCCAGAGGGACGTAGAATTCGGGGCCGATCTTTATCTCCCGCGACACGGTTACTTCCGAAGTATAATCACGCTATTTGATCACTCGGTGAAGACCGCGCGAAGGCTTCCCGCTGTATGCCCGGGGGATGCTCGGGGCAGCTCGGAACTCGTCGACTCAGACCCGGACCAGGATATGACAAACTCGAATTGATTGCATGATGGTCAAGTAACAATTTACAGTTCATCTGCCGCCCCACGGACCTTCTCTTTAACCCGATCGACAGTTTCGCCGTCGGCCTTATGCGAGCCCCAATTCCATGCTTGTGACTTCTTCTCTTCCGCACACTCATGCATATCACCAACCTTTTCGGACGCGTCGCGCGATTGACCACTCAAAATCTATGTCGCCAGTCCCAAAGGCGGATCTGTCAGTCTACCAAGTGAGACACGGAGCTGGTCTAACTCACATCGAGGACCTGACCAATCTTCTCCTCCGCAGCTTCTACGGAATTGTTGATTATTTCCTTGAGCCTTGCAAATACTGTTTCGGCCCTGGTAGAGACTTGTACCCAGCGAATACGAGTCTCCTCTACATGGACGTGATGAAATGTGAGGGTGAGAAGAGCTGGAGCAGGTTAGACTTACGCAGTAAACCAGGTCTGTCTGTCGGGAGTGCTTTCTCGCTGACACCCCTTTCGCGCAAATAGGCGCGTAATCGGGCGTCTGGCCATACCAGATAGGCAACGATGGTTGTAGACTCTCTTGGGTGCCTGCGCATTCGAAATATCAGATATACCGGGAGCAAGTTCAGGAAGAATACTCACTTGCTGTTTATCAGTTCAACAAGGCTCTTTCTGTTGTTCAAGTCGTTCCTCCCATCAAGATATCCTTGCTCTGAGAGCCATTGGCGAATGTCCATGTCGTTCCATGCTCCCCATATGGTGTCCAGTGCAGAGGTGTAGTGATCCCTGACGGATGCGTTAGTTCACTAGATTGGAAAGGTCAAAGGATCAACGGTGCCCACTCGATCTTTCTGACCAATTCATCACGGCTTTTCTGGGCATCACTCTTCAGGAAACCGTGATCGACAAGCCAAAATTTCAACTCAGAGTCAGACCACGCGTCCCAAACACGGTCTTTGCAACTATAGTAGTATTTCTTCATTTCGCCGAGCAAGCCCGATCGAGGAAGTGTGTGTGTGGGATTCAAGAGGTTATGAACCACGAGCCAGTCGCGCTGCATGAACCAGCGTCAAGGGGGTCGGGTCGGATAAGGCTTATCTTATACTCACGATGTATGAATCACTCCAGCTCTCGTACACGGCAGACACAGACCTGCGATAGTAATCTTTGGCCAACCTTGTTAACTCGCTCCTGGTGTTTGTGCTTCTCGCTTCGACGACGCCATGATCTTCAAGCCAACTCCTAAGGTGGCTGTCATCCCAGGTGGAATAAACATAATCCTTTGAGTCGTCGATAGCGCGAGCAACATCGTGAGTCGCCTGAGCTACTGCGCTGCTAATGCACTGAGAAGCTGAGTGAGTCGCGTCAGTGGCTGCGGCGTGGGCGGAAGAGGCCGCTGCGGAGGCAAGGGAGGAGTACAGTGCGGCCGCATCAGCGTACGTGCGATACTTATTCTTGGCAAGGAGGACCAGCTGCTCGCGGGGACCGGTGGGGGCGACGACGCCTTGCTCGAGGAGGAAAGCCCTCAGCTTTCTCTCGTCCCAATTGTCAAAGGAATCATCTTTGACGTGTTCAAAGATACGCTGTGCTCTGTTGAACTGATCGAGCGTCCACTGACGGCCCGCTTCAGCGTACGCTGACAGGTGGGAAGGGGGAGTATGCCAGTTAGCATCTACGAGGTCGTAGAGGTGAGGCTTATCGAAGGAAGGGGGGACTTTGATACTGTGTTGTTCGAGCCAGGTGCGTAGCTCGGCGTCGGACCACTTGGCATAGTCTGGCTCGGAGGAGAACCAGCTGGAGGCGTGCACCACGCCGGCGAGGAGAACAAGATAGCTGAAGAGGATCATCACGGAAGGGGCGAGAAAGGACGAGTAGAAAATGCGGCCTTTTGTATATGATAGGAGCGATGACATCATCACACCGCTCCGACTCCCAAATAGGTAGGAAGCCACGGTTTGCTTATGGACCGTCATGGCACCTACCGTCTTCAACAAGTTCATCCTCTACGAGAACAAGCTCCGCTTCTACATCGTCGCGTCCAATGCGTCCGACTCGCGCCACCGCATCGTCAAAATAGACCGCACCTCGCCAGCCGACCTACAAGTCGTCGAGGATGACACCGATTACAGCGGAAAACAGATGAGCGCCATGCTCAAGATGCTCGACGATGGTAACAAGACGTCAGGTGGAATAGGGAAGGCCAGAGTCATCTTTGGCATTGCAGGTAGCTCACCTTCTTTGCACGCTGGTCGGTCATGGCTGAAAATCTGGTGGCAGGTTTTGTCAGGTTCACCGCGGGGTGGTACATGATTGTGATATCTAAACGCTCCGTCGTTGCACTCCTCGGCGGTCATTATCTATATCATTGCGAGAGCACAGACATGATACCCGTCTGTGCTAACCACAAGATTGAAAAACCCGCCGAAGAACAGCGTCTGCACAACATCTTCAAACAAGTCGATATGTCCAAAAACTTTTACTTCAGGTGCGCCTTTTCGTATCAAAAGCGGCAATGCGTTCAATGCAGCAACAGCCATTCATACGACATCACGTCGACGCTTCAGGATAATCTTACCCAACCGGATCGGTTTCGCAACTCTTGGGCTTTCAACGATCGTTATGTTTGGAACTTTCATATGATGACACACGCTTTTCCGGATGAGATACCTCCACGAGGGGGCCAGGCCTGGTTGATTCCACTGATGCATGGCCACGTAGACCAAGCCAGTACGTTCACGTTTGTCCGGACTGGATTCAACGATGCCAACGCTTTCCATTGTTCAGAGCTGAACGTTCTCGGTCGCGTCGTCTTTGTTACACTGATTGCTCGCCGTTCTCGTCATTACGCCGGAGCCAGGTATTTAACAAGGGGGGTCAACGATGAGGTTAGAGTTCGGATTTTTCTACTTTCGACCTGTTCTCATCAAATCTCAAGGGAAAGGTGGCGAACGAAGTTGAGACAGAGCAAATCGTCTCTGAGGCCCTGACGACACCGTTCTACTTTCCGTCAGGGTGTGGTTATGCCCGTCGGCCGAGTCCACGGTACACGAGTTATGTACAAGTAGGTTGCGATTTCTCTTTCTGCTTTCCTTCTTGCTCATGGCGGAATTGCAGTACCGAGGAAGCATTCCTATCTACTGGACACAAGACACCACCACCATGAGTCCGCGCCCGCCAATTGAAAGTCAGTTTGCGAGTACTCGTTCCATTTCTCACTCAACATTTCTCAGTCAATGTGATCGATCCTTTCTATACCGCGGCCTCTCGCCACTTTAATGACCTGTTTGCTCGTTACGGAGCTCCAATTTTTATTCTAAATCTCATCAAAAGACGAGAGCCTGTGCCCAGAGAATCCAAGCTCTTGGACGAGTACACGCAGTGCGTGCGTTACTTGAACCAGTTTCTGCCGGATGACAAGAAGATGGTTTATCGCGCATGGGATATGTCGAGGGCGTACAAAGAGTATGTTTATTCGTGTCGATGTGACGGTGTTCTTTACTTGTTTTTCCGCAGGAAGACGCAAGATGTCATCAGCTATCTCGAGGACATGGCCGAAGAATCAATTCAAATGACGGGGTTTTTTCACACCGGGGCTGAGCCCTTCTCTCATTGTCTGCCAATTACATCGTATGCATGCAAATCCTTACTACTCAGGCAAAACTAAACTCTCATGCTCCATAGTGATGGGGATACACTGCCCTGGCGAGGTGACATCCTGTTGCAGAATGGTATATGTCGCACCAATTGCGTGGATTGCTTGGACCGGACGAATGCTGCTCAGTTTGTATTCGGAAAGCGAGCTTTTGGCCATCAGCTTTATGCGCTCGGTGTGGTGGGAAGTCCAAATCTTGCGTTTGACTCGGACGCTGTGAACATGCTCACAGAGATGTATCATGACCACGGTGACAGTATGCATAGTTCCAAGATCTTTTCGCTCTTACCTTTACATTCTCCCTAGGCCTTGCCCTTCAATATACGGGGAGTGCACTGGTCAATCGTGTTGAGACCTATCGACGTATGCCTCATTGGAATAGCCACTCCCGTGATATCATCGAGAACATCCGGCGCTTTTACACCAATTCTTTATTAGGTTCGTTTTCGTGCTTTGTAAAAGGAGGCTGCACTCATTGTGGAGGTAGATGCAGACAAGCAGGCAGCTATCAATTTATTCTTGGGTGTCCATGAACATCACAACCAGGTGGTCCATCCTCGAGGTAGTTATCAGAAATGGTATCAACCTTGCAACTTGGAAATTGCATACACCCAGGATGAGTGTATGCATGCACTGAATGATTTTGTCACTGAGAGGGGTGATTTTTGGTCAGAGTATTACAGGCCACTTTTGTTTACTTCCTTGGGTAAGCATTTTGCTTATTGTATGAACACTTTGAAAGCCCCGGGGTGAGAGCATATTTTGTTATTTCTTCATTGTCTGAAGGTCAGTCAACTTGCATTAGGAAGTTCATCAATGGTGGGGGTTACAGTCCCTTTTTACAATCTAATCCTAATGTAGGACATCAGCCAAGGTTTGTTTGTTTCTACTTTGATTTTATATCAACCACATTAACTGTTCTTTTGTAACAGATTGATGGCTGGTGTTCGTCGTTGGATTGGACATCCTGCTCCATTTTACAATGATGCATTGAAGAGATCAATGCATACAACAAATCTGAATGCAGGGTCTCAGTCATATAGCAAAAGAGACACCCACACATACTCCACTGGAGTGTTAGCGAGTCAGCTTCTCAATCCAACAGTACCACAAGAAGAATTGCTTGAGTATCATCGGTAAGGATTTTGATGCTCATAGATATTGTCTAATAATCATAATAGATATGTTGATCAAGATCAATTGATATATGATACCATGCAAAGTGAAGCAGAGGTCACAGACCAGTTGCTTTATGTGCATTATATTGAAAAGAACAGTGGAAGAGTTTTGTCAATGGCCAATGAAATACTAGAGTTTTATGAGGGATATATGTGTTCTGCCTCTTCTGATCAACTGCCAGCTTTAGCAGATACACATAGCTATATGAATTGGTTGACAGAGGTTGTAGCAGCATAGTTTTACTTTATCTTTGTGCTAGATCAAATGTTCTTTTCCTTCTGTCATATGTATATATGCTTTATACATATGTACATATATATACATATATCTAAATCCTTGAATAAGTGTTTGATTCTTGTAGTGTACTCAGATAATATACATATATATGTGACATGTGGTACAAGAGAGGAAAAAAAGGTATATAGTGTGATCAATTGTCATATGTACCTCTCCTGATTGCTGGTCTCTACAAGACCCTTTCTCTATTGAAAAATTTCCTGTTGATTTGGATCTCAACTTTCTTATGTCCTTCTCTGTTTCCAAATCCATATGACACTTCTACAATATATTCTGTATTTCATGTTTCTACATATGTACATACATACATACATACAGTGGCTCAAAAGTGTCCCAATGTTGGGTCATATTGATGAAAGTGGTTAATTGCTAGGGACCAAGGCCAAATAAGGCCAAATACCCACAGAACAAAAGATGATACTTGCCTTTTGCATTCTAACTCTGCTTAGATCATGCAATTTGGTTGTCATGCCACCAAGATATAGTCATTTTAATATGATATGTCACTGGAACACTTATTTGAGCATCATATTAATTTTAGACTGTTAGTACATACTACTAAGCATTTATCTTATCTTCCACCATTGTCAAAATTCTAACACCATTCCAGCCCATACATCTCAAAACCATCACAGAACCTCCTTCAAACTTCACTGTCCCTTGAATCTCTCTGTCCTGCAAAGGCTCACCTGCCACTTTCCATGCATATTTCCTTCCATTTCACCCAATTTTGTTGATCTTGATCTCATCTGAACAAATTACTCTAGTACAGTCCTTTATAAGCCAGTTTTGATACTTGAGATCAAAGGTTAGCCTCTGTTTTCTATGTTCAGCAGATAAGAAAGGCTTTTTCTTCTTGACTACAGCCTTCAAGGAAGCAGACTTGAGCACATTATGAATAGTCTGGAAACAGACAGAAGAGGAGGGGGCAGAGTTGATAAGATGGGTAGCTTGAATAGTATTTTCAGCCTTCTCAGTGGTAACACTAGAGACAATTTACCTTCTACCAGCAGGAGAAAGTTTAGAGGGATACTGTAGTTTGATGTTTTTCCTTCACTGGAAGGGGTCCACTCCCAGTGGAATTTTTCAGACCATTTTGAAAGGAAATCTGACAAATAGAAAGGCCAGATTCAAAGAGAGAGAGAATGTTGGCTTTGTCATTTCATTTCCATGCATACATATCCCCTAATCTTTATACTCCTTCTAATAACATCTATGTGACCCTCAACTCCCTATGATCACCTCCAGTCTTCTCTGATCCCTTCAGACCTTCAATCCTGGAGATTTTTCTCCTCATTGGGTCTCTTTTGATTGGTTTAAATCTTGCATATTGTTTATGCCTCTTCATTCTTAAAATCCATATGATACTTCTTCATTCCATTCCTTGTCTTACAGACCTATGTACACTGCCCCTTGACTCTATGTTTCCTCCAATCATTATGGTATCTTATCACATGCTCTTCTCCATTCCCTGATCCAATTCTCTTGTATATAAATCCTGTAATATTTATAGTATCTTAGTATAGATATCAATATAGTATTACCACTCCAAACTGTCTAATTCTCAATAAAGTTTCCTTATCTTCTTATCCTCTCTGCACTATGCTTCTCCAACTTTCAAAATGAAAATTCAGACATTAAGCAAGGATGCAATACATAAGTCATGCACTAAGTTCTCAGTCCCTACTCCACTTATCTCTGATTCTATGCCTTTGTCAACTCTTTGTGTCACTCTGCTCCATTCCCATTAGACCTCCAGTCCATTCTTCTTCTTTTGCCTCAGGGTTGATATAATGATGTTGGATTAACTGAGTCTGATACATATTATTTATATATCTGAGAGTTATGCAAGTTAGATAAGTATCCAGAGACAGGGCAAAGCATTCATCAGAAGCTACTAAATTCTTATATTATTTACTCTATAATAGATAACAGCATGACACTTAAATAAGTATTTCAGTGACATATTATGTTAAAATAATTATATTCTGGTGGAATGACTATTATGATACATCTATTTTCCTCTCTTTTTCCTCTATTTTTTTTAACCATTTTTCTATTATTTTCTTATGCTTTCTCACACACAAATGGGGTCACATGGTCTGTCACATGATCCATTATATGGTTTATTACATGGTCAGTTACATGGTTATTTCAGAAGGTTTCATGACCTTTTATAGAGAGACTTGTTACAATCAGCCTTTTCTCCTCTTATTGCTTACATATGCATGGGTATAAGTCCCAATATGGATGTTCTTTTCTTTTCATCGCTGACTACAATACCATGACTTCTTGTCTGTTTCCATTGCATTCTATGCAATTCCATTTGCTCTGTCAGTGACTCCATTCTTGCCTCTTCTAAACTTTTTGTATGCATATATAAACCCTACCATCCTGTACTTGTATTCCCAAGCTAGACCTCCCCTTTGTGTACCTCAATACACTGGGTCTTTGCTCCACTCCTTGCCCCTTGTCTTAGTCCCTTGTCAGGAACTCTTTTGCTCTTAGAGATTTCATAGTCCTGTAAATCAGCAAAAGGACTCTGGAGTGTAGTCCTATGCAAGAGATAGGGGTGTGAGTATATATCTTGACCCAAGGGGATTGCAAAGAAAGAAAAGAGAACTATAGAAAAGGCTCACTAGATGTCCACAGGACACTGGAAAACTGAGTCTGGCTTTCCCCCATTCAGTAGGGCTAGAAAACCAACTTTATTGGCAGAACTTGAAGGGAACTTGAAGGGAAAAGTAGGGAAAAGGCTAGGGAACTGGACTTAAAGGCTTAGGATAGATGGTGGTGGATTGCACACTGTTGTCAGGATGCTAAACTCCTCTGGGGCTTCGTCCGACGGAGGTTCAAGGTGGATCAGTCAACTCCAGGGCGAAAGGACGCTGGATGGGCTGGAGGTCCAACGGGGATGAGACAGAGCAAGATGCGGAGGTGATGAAGGTGGAACGGGGCAGAGATGAGGGGTTATGGGGGTGAGGACTTGGTGCAGGACTTATGTGTCGTGCCCTTGCCTACTGTCAGGTCCTCGTTTTGAAGATAGGAGGGAACATAGTGAAGAGGATAAGAGGGAAACTTCATCAGGATCGGACAGAGTTCAGAGGAGGGAGAACATCATTGAGTGACTTCAATGAAGAGGTCAAGCAACATCAATATTTGAACTAAGGAATACATGCGGAGGTCTTGGGTTTATATACAGAGGTATCGGATCAGAGTCCAGAACAGAGAATGGAGGAACCATATGTAAAGGTACAACAATGATTGGAGATCATAGGGTACTGAGGGGCGATGTACATAGGATGTAAGAATGGAATGTAACACAGGATAGATCATAGGGATGGAACATATGTCAGAGGAATGGAGCGAACATAAGAGGAAATGAGATCTGAATCAATCATAATTGGTCTGATGGAGGAAGGGGTTCCGGTATCGGATGTCCGATGGGTGATGGGATGGAGTCCTATTGGAGGAGACTGGAGATGAGGGAGTCAGAGTCGGAGGTGGCATAGGGGGTATCAGAGGGTTAATCAGAGGTGTGGGGGATTGGGGTTAGGACAGGATATGACAACTGTCCAGGAACCAAGTCCTAGGTACAAAAGTGTAATCCAGGCATACTCAAACAAAGTACAGTAAAGGAAACATAAGAAAGGCAAAAACCCAACTGAACCCGGAGTGTGGGAATGGTTCCCGAGGCGTGTGAACTTGGGTCTGGACATCAGGTTCAAAACTGACCTTTGGACTTTAACTAGTTTGACTCAGGTTGGGATGAACAGCAGTGGAATGGTCTTGGATTTGGTAGGAGTGCTGGATAGGCTATCAGACCATGGAAAAACTCTGGGTGTCACTGTAGGGAACTCCACTTCCCTACAGTGCTCTTGAGGCTATGCTGTTCCAGGGAACTTCTTGCCACCCAGAGATGATAGATCTTTGGGAAGTCTTCTCTTCAATGATTGATTGTTGAAACTGAGAAAGCACCTTGTACCTTGTCCTCATAAAGTGGCTTGCCCTGCTCTCCTTCATCCTTAGTACCCTAGACCCTCTTTAGAGGCTATGCCTACCCTCTACCTGAGGTAGTCATAACAAGACTAACTCATTATGATTTCATGACATTTCATAACCTTTGAAAGTGTTCTTCTATTATAACACATCAGAGCTTCTATCCATGACTCAGCAGCTTCTATTGGATGGCCATAAAGTTGGCTGACTGATCAATGACTTAGGCTGGCTTCTTTAGGCATATTCTACAGTCAGCTGACAGATTAAATACAGGGGTTTTATTGACCAGCTCTAGAGCAAGCTGACAAATCAGAAGTCTCATGACATTCTATGACCTTTCATGATTATGATATAATGACATAAACATGATGAAACAGACTCTGTACCATATATACCAGCTAATAAACAGCCCAAGAACTTCAGATATGTAAGTTCTTGTGGCATTTCTAGTCACAAACACTTGTTCACTACCAAAGACATTCACTACATCTGTGGTGTGGCTAATGGTTGGAAAATTACAATCTCCATTGGAAACTTCAGGATTGCAGGCCATTGAGAGCATAAGTGCTCTCAGTCACATAGGTTTTTAGTGTAAAAACAATTGGATACATGAAATGACATGGTATATCAATGTTATATCCCATCCCTTGAAACCCAAATCCAATACCTCCAAACTCCCTCTGATACTCCCCATGTCACCTTTGACTCCAATACTCTCATCTCTAATCTCCTCTGAAGGACTCCATCCTATCACTCATTGGACCTCCAATACTGAAACTCTTCCACATGCCAGACCTATTATAATTGGTCCAGATCTTATTCCATTTTATGCTCACTTCATTCCCTGGCTCTATGAACCATCCTATGTTACTCCTACATTACACTCCACATTGTTATTATATGTACATCACCCCTTGGTATCCTATGATCTCCAATCACCTTTGTACCTTTACATATGGTCTCCTGCATTCTCTGTTCTGGACTCCAATTCAACCTCATAGTATATAAGTACTATAATCTTCTCCTGTATTCTTTAGTTCAAATATTGTTACATCGAGTTCTACTCCTCTAACTTCATCTGATCCTGATGAATTTCCTTCCTTCTTCACATCCTCTTCACCATGTCCCTCCTATCTCTGAAATGAGGACTCAACAGTAAGCAAGGGCATGACACATATGTCCTGTGCCAAGTTCTCATCCCCACAACCCCTTATCTCTGTCCTGTTATGCCTTTGTCACCTCCATATGCTGCTCTGCCTCATCTCCATCAAACCTCCAATTTAGCATTCTTTCATCCCAAAGTTGACCATTACCCCTTGAACCTCTGTTGAACAGAGCCCTGTGGAGGAGCATGGATCATGACAATCAATTTTATTAGTGAGATTACATGTGGTCATTTCAGTTTAGCTGCTTTAACCTGAGCAGTAATAGATGTCTGATACTGATAAAGCCAGTGTGCATCATTCTTTGTATGTCAAGTGGAATGAATTAGCTTCATGTATTCCAGATAATTCTCTCACCATAAATCAGCCTCAACTTTACTTGATACAAAGTGGCCCTCACAAAACTCTTTCAGTATGGTTGAAATGGCTGTTGCTCTCAGAGCAAACAAGATGTCTATGTTGGTGTTATCAATGATGTATTTTCAGATGTTGAACTGTTCAGCAACAATCATGTCAATCAAAAAGGTCTGAAAAAAATGGAACAAAAAGTAATGGTCCTCTGAATTGTCATGCAGAAAGCTGTGGTAGTATAGTAGATCTTTGACTCATTGTACACAAAATGTGTTATCATCAGTAGTTGAAGTGTAGACATCTGGCCACAGATGGTATTCCCTGTAAATATTGTGTGAGCAGTATTTATTGAATGCCACTCAGAGATTGGCTGCACTCTGCAAAATGAGCTGTTGAACATTTGACAGATCCATAATGGTGGTGTTCACATGCCTGATAACCATTTAAAGGGCCTGTAAGATTACATCCAAGATGTAACTATCTGGATTGCTTCCAACAGACACCCCATCTATGATGCAGACTGTCAAACCCATATGTATTTTTGCCTGTTTGAGCATGGTGTTGTGCTTAGTGGCTGATAGAACAACATGCAAATTAACAGCATCTTGAGCAGGACTAATCAGGGTGGTGGAAATAGCTGGAAGGGTGGGAGTGGCAGAAACAACTGGGATGGTGAAAACAATCAGAGCAGTGGAAGCAACAGAGACATTCTGGGCAACTGAGATGGGCTCCAGGGCAGTAGGTACATCAGCAAACTAGGAGTTTACTCTCCAGACTCCATAGTTAGTACAGACATGATAGCATTCACAGCTTTGACAGAGATTTACTCTATGTGAGTTTTAATCAGTTAGTATAATAGTTCTATTGATCAAAGAGCACTGATGAATTCCAGTAAAAGGTGAAATTGTAGTAACAATATGCAGTTAAAGTCTAGTTATAAAGTGTAGTCAAAGTATAGTGAAAGTACCACTTTGTAAATATATCCAATAACTACATTTATATTATACTTTTATTAGTCTTTTACTATAGTATGTAACTATACCTTTGCTATGCTCTTGTAGACTTTTTTCATACATTTTTACTATATCTTTTAATTTCAATTTTACTATACTTTTTGACATACTTTTACAATCACAGTTTTGCCATGATTTTATATGTCTTTTTAATATACTATTGATATATCTTTGTTTTTACTACACTTTCTAACTATAATTTTGCTAAAATTTCATATGCTTTTTGATGTACTCTTGATAG
>JBBPTO010000256.1:0-38142 GCA_038094155.1 Pulveroboletus cf. aberrans | reverse complement strand
ATAGAATTACCCCCTTAGTAAGCCCATGGTCGACCATGACCAATAGGGAATCAAAGCCTGCAGGAGACATGGGGAGATTAGTGATCAGATCGCAAGAGATCTGCTGGAAGGGGTGTGTGCAGGTAGAGTGAATGGGGGTGAGTGGGGGTACAGTGGGATGTGTGTTGGCCTTGTTGGCCTGACACGTGGCGCAACCTTCAACGTACTTGCACATGTAGTGAGCGAGACTGGGCCACCAGAACTCAGAGGAGACTAATTGACAGGTCTTGAGATATCCGGGGTGACTGGTGGATTCATGGTCATGGTAGTGGAGAAGCACTTTCTGCTGAAGGTCTTTAGTGGGAATGTAGATGCGGTCCTTGTAAAGGAGCATGCCATCACGGTGTTGCCAATTGGAGAGATGGGTGTGGAGGTTCAATGGTACATCATTGGCAATGGATTGGAGGGTTTTGAGAACAAGGGGGTCCGACTTGGAGGCATCCTCAATGAGGGAAGTGAGATAGTTGTCGATGAGCTGAATGAACATCGATGGTGAAAGGAGTGTGGTAGACTCATTGTTGGGGTCGGAGGTAGGGTAGAGGTTGGGACGACGTGACAAGGCATTGGGAGCAGCAAGAAGTTTCCCGGGGACGTGGCAAAGTTTGAGATCATAATCTCCAAGGTCAAGGAGCCATTGTGCTTGACGGTGGTTCAAGTTCTGGGCCGTACAGAAGTATGTGAGGTTCTTGTGGTCAGTGAAGACCTGGACAGGGAAGGATGCGCTGTGGAGGTATTTGTCAAGATGCTAAACTCCTCCGGGGCTTCGTCCAACGGAGGTCCGAGGTGGATTGGTCAACTCCAGGGCGAAAGGACGCTGGATGGGCCGGAGGTCTGACAGGGATGAGATGGAGCGAGATGCGGAGGTGACGAAGGCGGAACGGGGCAGAGATGAGGGATTATGGGGGTGAGGACTTGGCACAGGACTTATGTGTCACGCCCTTGCCTACTGTCAGGTCCTCGTTTCAGAGATAGGAGGGAACATAGTGAAGAGGATAAGAGGGAAACTTCGTCGGGATCGGACGGAGTTCAGAGGAAGGAGAACATCAAGAGACATCAGGGACATCAAGTAACATCAAGTAACGTCAAGAGACTTCAATGTTCGAACTGAGGAATACATGCGGAGGTCTCGGGTTTATATACAGGGGTATCGGATCGGGGTCCGGAATGGAGAATGGAGGAACCATATGTAAAGGTACATAACAGTCGGAGATCGTAGGGTACCGAGGGGCGATGTACATAGGATATAAGAATGAAATGTAGCACAGGAGTAATCATAGGAAATGGAGCATAGGTCAGAGGAATGGAGCGAGCATAAGAGGAAATGAGATCCGAACCAATCATAATTGGTCCGACGGAGGAAGGGGTTCCGGTATCGGATGTCTGATGGGTGATGGGACGGAGTCCTATCGGAGGAGACCGGAGATGAGGGAGTCAGAGTCAGAGGTAACATAGGGGGTATCGGGTGAATGATCGGAGGTGTGATAATAGGGATTAGGACGGGATATGACACCCCTATTGACTTGCCAGTCGGAGTAGGAAAAGAGGAGGTGGCACAGATGGCAGGTGAGGCATGGCATACATGTGACAACGCCTACTGATTAGTCATGTATAAAGGACCTTTAACCCAAATTATTTACTAGATAATGAATCACAGCATGATGCTCAAATAAGTGTCCCAATGACATGTCATTTTAAAATAGCTTTAGCTCAGTGGCATGACAACCAAATCACATGATCTAAGTGGGGTTAGAAAGCCCAGAGCAACTACTACCTTTGCTACTGCAAGTGTTTGGCCTTGTTTGGTTTCCATCACTGGCAATTAACCAATCTCTTCAAAATGCACCAACTTGGAACACTTTTTTGAGCCACTGTAGGTGACTATGTTCTTATTTGGGTAATCCACTGTATACTAGTTATGTTTTAATGGTATGTGATTGTCAATTATACAGTGTCAATGTCATGATATCCGAATACATGTGTAGTCAGCTACTTTGATTAGGGAATGGAATGGGTTGCCTCTGGGTATGTATCTTGGTGTGTCAATATGAGTGCGAGTACAAAGAATGGTAGCCATGGAGCTTCATCAGTCATGTCATTGTCATCCCACCACCTCTCTGTTGGCCCGTTGTTCACATTATGTCAACGACGTGATGGTGGCGCTGCTGTGACCGCCCCATTGTCAACCTAGCTCTCCTCTCTGGATTCCAGATTCCCTTTGCTCGCAAATAGTCCGTTCGCTACCTCGTATTAAATATTAATTAGTGGGAGGTCTATCCTATCTGCAGAGTGTCAATAAAAGTCCTGCTTCCGTGCGGAATATCGTTGAATACAATGCGAAACGAAAAGCGAATGCATCACCGACGAACGCTCCCTCCTATATGAATGTCCCCCAGTCGTTGCCGCGACGACGAGTGCGACCGTTCGATCCCAAACCGCGCCGTCGCTCCCAGCGGTGTCCCCGACATCCCAATCAACGCCGATGTCTCTGACGCAGTACGCCTCGCCCTCTTGGGTGCGATGATCCCACCGCTCTTGGGCGTGTCTCCCTTGGGCCCCATCTTGCCACGCGCCGGCTTCAACGCGGGCGCGAGTGCAGGCAGGATCTCTCGTGCCAGCTCCCTCACCAGTACGGCCCCGTCCTCCTTGCTCAGCTTGCTCACCATCTCATGCAGCCCGTACCTCTCCACCAGCATCGCCCGGTTAGGATGTACGTCGCACACCGCCTTCAAGATGCGTAACAGGTTCAGCCGAACGACCGCCCGGCTGTGCGACAGTCGGTCGATGATGCGCTTGAAAAACGTCGCTCGCGCCAGCCCGATGGTGAGCGCGTTCGAGATGCGGCAAATCTTGAGGAGCGGGTCGAGCAGATTCTCAAACGAGTTGGCCTTGGACGAGACAAAGCACTTGAGCAGGGCGTCGAGCGCTTCCGTCTTGATCAGTTGATCCTCGATCTTGGCAGTTTCGTCTTGTAGCCTGGAATCATAATTAATATAGTCGTAGCGCAGCCAATACAAGATAGACTGACCAAGACAAGATGGCCTCCAACGCGCTGACTTGGAAATAAGGGTCTTCCAACAACTTCAAGTACATCCCTAGACCGTTATGTTGCCAAAGCAGGTTACGACAGCTCTTTCCTGCGCTAGCGAGATCACAAAGAATAGGCAGCGCAAACTGTTTCAAAGGTGAGCTGGTTTCGATGACACGCTTCAGGCACGGGATGATGCCCGCTTGAGCAGCCTCCTCCTGTCGTGATTTGTTCAGGCGGCAGAGGTTGTAGCACGTCTGGAAGATGTGATTGGACACTTCCTGGGGGTGCAAGCATCAGTAATCAGTGGCGAAACCTTCGCAGAACCCACCGTGCCATGTGGACCAGCGCGGTCCTCGTCCAGGAGCCTGATGAGAATCTCGATCGCGTTGGCGTTCTGAAGCACTTCGAGCAAGTTCGCATTCATCGAGAGGTGTTTCACCGCCTTGAGCATCTGGACCAGACAATCACCCTCGAGCAACTCGCACGCACGCATCAACCCTGCGCATGTCGCGTTTAGCATCCGACCGAACCAGGACCTAGGACTTACGGCGGATGATCCTCCGCGTCCCCATCGCGTTCCGCACGTGGATGTCACTCTGCGTCACCTGTGAGAACACCAACAAGATCTGTATGATCTTGTGCTTCATTTCGACAGCCGTCTCGCTCTGACTGCTCATCACGTTCAACAGCGCCGAGGACAAGGGATCCAGGAGTCCTTCCCGGATGAACATGCGGCAAAAGTCGTTCTTGGTCGTCGGGCTCTGCAGCTCGAAAACACTCCCGATCCCGTTGAGAGCGTCCACGATGAGCTCACTTTGCTCCGTGTAGTCTTCATCGAGGAGGTCGACAAGAACTTTGAGTCCACGACACCTGTCCGTGGTGAGACAGACGACTATGCAACCCCGAGGTACTTACGAAATAAACATCTGAAGGGTCAATGCAGACGTATGACAGAGCAACCGAATGAAATTTGACGCTTCTGTCCTGCACTCGGAGGGATACTTCTTGGAGGTGAAGCCTGTCCACTGTGAGCTAGACGCATAGAAGGACCAGTCCCAGAACTTACCCATCATGACAGGTATTCCCCCGATAAGACAAAAGCTCTCCAACACCCCAAGGTCGCTGGTGACGAGCTATCAGATCACAGTCAGCGAGGACCGTTCACTCGACACGAATGTCGTACCAGATTGATTATATGAAGCAGCTTCATCAATACGTCCCGAGAACACTTTCCTTCCAACACCTCCAGAATTGCTAGCATACCATGCGAAGACACCAACTGGAACAACATTTCCGGGTTTTCCGTCATGATGGTAATCTATATACTGGTCGATCAACAGGGGGCTATTGTTTGTATGGGCTCGGTACGTACCAGCTGATCGCAAGCGTCCCGAAGCTGGAAGTCAGGTGCCGAGGGCGTGAGCTCGTCGATCAGTTGGTTCACCATGCTACACAGGCGAGCATGCTTGTCTCGTTGCAAGTTGGTTTCTAAATCATCTTCTGCGAAGCCTTCGTCGATCTACTCTGAAGATGAGATCAAAGACGTCACAGCCCAACGATAAAGCATACTTCGGCGAAAGGATCATCTTCGTCGTCATCGTCTCCCAGCTAGGTAGTGCTCAGCAAGTTCGGCAGACGAAACAAGTGCAGTTGAAGTCAGCTTACCCAGGACTTGTTCGAGTGCCGTGTATTGAGTTGCAGTGTTTGCATGGGCTGCTGGAGAGCTGGTTCCACCGTCAGTCCAAGCACGCCTGAACACCATGGGACGAAGAGAGATACAACTTACTGGCGCCATTAACCTTACCGAATACGTCGTCGTAATCCTCGTCGTCCTCTTCAGCATACTTGTCGAATTCATGCGCGCTCGCCACCCGCCTGGCTTCCGAGCGCCCCATGGATCCAGATGCACTCGAGCCAGAGCCAACGAAAGACGATGATCGTGAATGCGAGCGGATTGAACCAGGTAGCGGACCACTGGAGCCTACAGGACTGAGTGAAGGGCGCGAAGGTTTGCGTGACAAGCTAGGAAGCGGTGCTGAAGTTGGACCGGGAGAGCTAGGTGCGAGACCGAGGGTCTTGATGTCATCCGGATGGAATAGCCCACGGCGCACAGAATTCTTCATCTACAATCACATGAGTCGATGTTGTCTCATAATGAGACTCGAACTTACCTTGAAATCCGCGACCTTTTCCTGCAAGATGATGTCGTCCTCCTCAGATGCAAGGTCCGAATAGTCCTCTACGATCGGAACGATGTCTGCTGCAGGTGCCTTCGCTAATGGTATCGGGCCTGGACCAGCTGGACTACGATTTGGTCGTATTGTCTGTGCGTTGTCATCGACTTCTGGCTTCTCATCTTCCACGGCCAACTTTTCCAATGCTATGTGTAGAAAGACGAGTCATTGGGGTCATGCAAAAATGAGTCATGAAACACATACCTTGAAACTTTGAGAACGAGGGACCATCCTCGAAATCGTCGTCCCAGTTGTCGGTCTGCTCTTCGGGTTGCTGAAGGACAAAGGCCAATGGTTCCCGAATCTTCTCCACTAATCTAGCAGGGGCAGATGATGGTTTGCCCGTCGCAGGCTGTGGTGCCTTGAGAGCTAACGGTGCGGAAATTGATTGTTGCAGGCCAAGAACAGAATGTTGGAATAGGTTTACGGAAGCCCTGTTGCTTAGTGGCCGTGTAGGCGACGGAGGAGGACCATCGACACCACCGGCGCGCCCACCATGCTTGGACGGACGCGTTGGTGCTAGATATCATCAGACATTTTGACTGCATAACATACGAAAAAAACAATTACATTTCAAGGCCTCATTCCATTCTTGCACCTTAAGAACAGCTTCGTCGTAGTTATAATTACTCAACGGACGCTTTTGTGACCCAGGTGATGCTTGGGAGCTATCTCCTCCGGGGGGCCCCTCCTTCCCGGTCGATAAGTCCATTTGCTTCTTCGCTGCTACCATCCACGGGTGTTTCAGGAGCTTCTTCGCAGTTATCCGCAGATTGCTGTCTTTCTGGAAACAATGAAGAAGAAAGTCCTTCACGATTGGAGAAGCACCTTCCGGTATTGGAGGGCAGTCGTCTTGAACAATCCTGAAGAGCGCAGGCATAGGATCAAGGAAATGATAAGGCGGTTTTCCTTCCAAGAGTTCAATGACCACACAACCAACACTCCTGAGGTAGGAGCATGAGAGAACGAAACACGCGTCAGCATCAGACCTACCAAATATCGGAGGACGTCGTTGCACCGGATTGTTCGATGACCTCAGGTGCCACTGACCACACAATGTCAACGCGTTGCGGACGAGACAAAGACATTACCCACTCCAGTATGGACTGCCAACGACAGCATCATCACTAACTGCGCCAGTCGTGGTAGAGCTGGCGACGCCGAAGTCCGCAAGCTTCACACATCCGTCCTTGTTCGTTAGTATGTTTGCGCCCTTGATGTCTCGATGTATAACACCCTGATCGTGGAGGTATACAAGGCCTTCGAGTACCTGACGAATGTACACAGCGACGAGGTTCTCAGGAAACTTTCCAAATCGTTTGCATATGTTGTGTAGCGACCCATTTTCGCAGAATCTGCCGAAGGGTTAGTCGGGAACAGGTATATACGTGACAAACTTACTCTAGGATGATGTACAAATACTCTCGCGTTTTAACGAACCCCTTGTATTTGACGATATTGGGGTGCTGTGTTCCATCGGTTAAGTGAGGGCTAACATTCGAGGGAAAGAGTTCATACATTGAGATTCTTGAGTAAGTCGATCTCCGACTACAAGAAAGGGTGAGTTAGGGAACAGAAGTCGTGGTTCGGAGAAGATGATGCACCATGATCTGCCCGAGTTCACCCTTGGGTATATTGCTTAGTTGGATTTCCTTGACAGCGACGGTTTCACCGGTGGCCCAATTAAGTGCACCTAGGTCGACGATCGATCGATCTTGCTCGTCGTGTGGGAGAGAACTCACGGTATACTTGACCGAACGCGCCCTTTCCAAGGGAATCTCCGAGTTGCTACGATGTCAGAAGTCAACGACGCGCTCTATGTGGAAAACCTCGTGGGCTAACATAGTCGTTGAGCAGCTTTGAAACACCCGCGGTCTTTCCGGGGCTGATAGCGTGTGATGGGGAATTTGCCATGGCTGGGTGGGTGTAACGACGCGAAGGGAGCACGAGCGCCGACCTTTAAAGCGCTCGACAAGGGAAGAGACGGATGCGAACGGGTCGAAGTCGCGTCCTGCGCTGACAGGCCCGAGTCAAAGCACCCACCAAACGAGCGCACCCGGACCTATTTGGAACCCTCCGGCAAACATATCCACCCACACATCCACGTGATCGCGCCAGGTACTAAGGTCCAGGGCCGACACTGCGTTGACTGACATGTCACCCAGGTGTCATCCGTATCTTCTATGTACCACTGCAATATTCCACGATACTCTGGTGATATGTGGCATGCTTCGCAGCAGCGTGAGCGTATAAGCCTGAGTGAGCAGGAGTGAATGAGTGGCCAATGTTTACCGTAATCATCGGCTAAAGTGGCGCTGCGTCTCTTTCACTGCCCCTCCTTTTCTTCACTGAGCTCCTAGGGCAGTAAATCGCATCCTGTCCTTCCCATGTATCCAAGAAAGCTCCCACTACTTCCTCATCTTCAGTTTCGACAGAGAATCACACAAAAGGGGATTTCATCTAGTTCTATCCTCACTGGTTTCCCACTCCCACATATCCAGACAAACACATGTCACTCCCTCATATTTGCTTCCCACAGAGGGCCACCCAATTGGCATATGAGCAATGCCAGGCTCTTGAGGCTGCTGCACCATATCTTCAAGTTGTCCTCCCCCTCTTGAATGTGCTTGACTACTTGGCCACTTGTTATGCTTGGCCTCCAATAGCCAGAGCAGGACACACATTCAGCACCAGATCAGGTCAGCTTCAGACAACTCTGCACTCATGCAGGTGGCAGGCATATATTTTAAACATTTTATCTGCTTCTGTAAGACTTTGTCATTCTAACATATCTAAATACTTATTCTGTGATAGCTAGACAATATGTCTCTTTTAATCCCTATAATGATTCCTTTGAGGAATCTGAGGACCTTGCTGAGGACTCTGATGAGGAATCTCCTGTGAAACCAACAGGAGAAGATGGATCTGATTGTGATGAGGTTTTTGAGATGGTATGTTATACAGATTTGAGATAAAAATTTCTTATGGACATTGCAATGTGACAATCATCATTGTTCAATTGCTGCCATAGGGTCCTCTGCTGCTTAGGGTACTAACTTCTCACTTGCCAGAGTTGTGCATACATGTGTGATTGTTGCTTTTGTCAACTCATCATGCCTCTGCAGTCTGGGCTTGTCACTGTGTCATCCATTCTATCCATGTTTGCTGGGTTCAACATTCTTCCAGGCTTAACAGGCAGCAAAGTCCATAATCTTGAAAACATCTTATTGACAGAATTTACCTCTCAACTTGCCTTCTGTGACCTGTGGCTTTGGCTTCAACATATACAGGTATGTTTGGTATGTACATGTACTTCCTTTTTCTCATTTCCAAACTACATATTGTTAGGACTCACCTAACACATATTCCATATGTATACCTGTGGAGGCATGGAGGGAAATGACAAAGCTTCCTGAGACCACTTTCACCACAGAAACTGATCTCCCCCTCCCCAGCAGTGCATGTCTTGCACTCTGTGCACTTTGCTGTGAAGTAAGTTATGTATGTGTCAGGTGTTACTCTCTACATTAAGGAAGTTGAAGAGAGATGGGAAGAACCAATTACTGATGTGTTAGAGAATCAAATGGAGCCTCTTTTTCTTTGTCAACAGAACTGAAAACTGGTATTATGTTGCATTTGCCTCACTGTAGTATTATGTAAATGATTTCCACAGTGTAATTACTAAAGCTCTTCCCATTACTTGGGAATCAGGAATATTTGTGATGATTTTCAAAATTCAAAGTAATCTCACATCTGAGCCTGCACTCAGGCTGTGAATGGCAGTTGCTTCAGATTACTTGTTCAACACAATAGTAACAAGAGAGAACAACTCAGACAGTGATGGGATGTGAGTGAAGCCAACAGACATTCAGAGAGAGGTCATGTGAAACCATTCACCTTACTTGTTTGAAATTTTCGATAACAACTCAAGCTCAGGTCTTGAAAACAAACTTAATCACAAACAACCATCCTACACTAATTCTTATTGTGTAGATTCTCGAATACTGCACTTGTTGATTAGCTTTTAAATTTTTTGGACAAATGAGGTGTGATGGCCTTGTATGATGTCTGTGTCGACATTTAGGTTCTCACACGATTATGGTCTCTTTCGGAGCCATTCAGGGTATATACTATTCGGGCGTTCGAAATTTTCATTCCACTCACTTTGAAGGTACCGCGCGACACTCTCGATTCCGAGCAAGCTCCAGCGTTACATCACGCTACTAGGCAGTGGTAACGGGTCTTGCTCTATCATCCCGACATGCAGCGCTGTCCCCTTCAGCTTCTTCGCCTCCATGCCTGAACCTGATTGATTCTGCGCTGGCCGGCATGTTAAGCGAGTAAATCGTACTTAACCGTATGTTCTCCGGATCACTACGATAGGTGACGATATTCCCTGCCCCCATGGAATTTCGTGACAGGTCCAGGATCCACGGCGTCCTAGGTGCGCCGGTCCATGAGCGTCGGGCTCGCTGGCGCTTCAAAGTCGTCTGGTCGTCGGGAATCGTGTATATGGTATCCCTCAATGCCTCCTTCTTTAGATTGAGTGTGATACGCGACACCATGGCAACCTGGAATTGGCTCCAAAATAAATCTAATCCACACGTACAAGGACACATACCGTAATCCTGAAAACGACAAACGCCAGTCACGAGGTCAGATGTGATTGGATGGTCTACTATCACTCACAATAATTCAAGCCTACGGTGAAAAAGAGAAGAGCATCTCAATCATCCTCAGTTTCAAAAAGGTTGGACTTACTGCGCCGTGATGTTCTTCACACCGTCACTTGCTTTCACGATCATGATTGTGAGAGCAATATTTATCACACAGATTACGCTTTTAGTTAACCTTCGCGTTAGCCACTCGGTAAAACGTGTCAAGGCGGTGAAACGATATACCTATAATACAAAATCCCATCAGATAACAATGTCCTGACGATATGGCCCACCCTGCATTTTGTCTTGTATAATGTCAATGCAAAGATGTAGGTGTCATAGAGGAGGGGCAGCCATGCAGAGGCAGACGCAATGTTACTCCTGGTCCAGTCAGCCAGAATGCATGCCCTCAAGAACCATCACAGCCACCTACATGGTAGTATCAAATATCATCGAGCACGCTGTGGAAAAAAAAACGAAATTGGCCAAGCCGCACAAATGGCAGAAAAGGTACCCACAGTGCACCCCTGAAGAGTGTGGGACGGCTGTGACCTTATCAACACGTATACACAGAACAGTAAAAACGACAAACGTAGCCCGGATGTGAGAAGCCAGGCGTTGATAGCCAACCATATGAAGAATAGCAGCATGATGCTCCAGACCACTGCCCTCTTGCGTTCGTAGAGGGCCCGGACTCTTTGACGTTCTGGTGTTAGAAGTGACACAGCACACTTGAAAGACAATCTCACCGGAGAAACATGATAAACCCAGCTACTTGCGTGCCTATAACAGTCATGGCCCCTTCATATCGCACGAAGTGCTGGCAACTGTGGCTATGATGAGGTGCGAGCCAAAACAGAGAAATACGGAATGGCCAACGTCTACGTCAATCCGCCAGTAAGTGACGTGTTGCCTTGAAGGAGTGGCAGGCTTACTTCCAGTTCCCAGCTGGGGAGTATGAAAGCTGAACAATTTTTGAGCTGTCTCCAGCACTGGGGGCGGACACTGCTCACCAACGAGATTCACGATGAAGCCAAGCGGCGTCAGGTACCTGTTCTGCCTCGCCAATGAGATACTGAGCTCGTCTGTGCATACATTACTTCCCACTCACGAGCAAGAACAGGTACACCACTGCATGGAGTATGTCAAGGATCGTTCCAGAGAATCGATATCCACGTACGTAGTCCCTTATCACGCTTCCATATGAGTTCAACCTGTGGATAGGCCAGCCAACCTTAACTTTGCATTGCGGATCTTCCTATATGACCTACCTCGTTGTCCAATGTTATGAGGTGATCCCAAACGAGGACTGTAAATCCAGCGAAGGCCACCATCTTTCGACTTTTGGCTCAGTTGATAAGAAATCTGGCCGTAATTCGTACCACTGTTTTCTGCCTAAGCATGTTCAGGGGGACGTAAGTGCGACTTCGAAGGAGATTTCAGAATGTACGAACACGTAGCTCCTGTCCTCTGTAGGGCTTAGTCCAGACATGAGGAACGGAGGAGGAGGGAGAGGGCTTAGGGTGTATGGGTCCGATCCCAACCAGTAGACAATCAAGCTGCGAACGTCGGGGAAGGAACCGAGGACGGCTCATTTATGACGAAAGTGGGATGCCATCGTACGCGCACAACTACCGCAAACTAATCCGGTAATGACCTTTGGCCCGGGAGCGGACCTGTGTGTGGCTGCGAAAACGTCTGGTGGCTGGTCCATTGATGGTAACTCACCACTAAACGTCATAGTTTTTGGGCACGCCAACGTGGGCGCAGCCAAGTTGCGCCAACGTTTCTGTCACAATCAATACGTAGAGCCCAGGGAGTCATTGTGACGAATCGATAAGCAACGCCATCATAGCCAGGAAATAGAACAACTTACTATGGCGTTCCCACGCTCTACCCGCGGAATCCCGTCGGCGCGTGTGGCGAACGTTTGATCAGGTTCTCGCCAGGTCCCCGCATCATATAAACCAGTCAATTTGGTGATTACTGCCAATGCTGATGGACACTGTAGAGTCTGGCCTGCCAAGACACCGAGAACGTGGCTATGTGAAATTCATCACCCATGCCAGTGGCATGGGGTCCCAGTGATTATGCTAGATAAGAGCCGATTGATTACCCGCCAGCGACATAGAAACAGATTGCCATGTTGTTGGGCCGGGATGTTCATTAGATCATACTGTGATGTGGGGACAAGTATAATAGGGATTAGAAATAAAGACACAATGAATGGAGTAACGTCCACGACCATGCCCCAACAACATTTGAAGACAACAATTTCACCAAACAGGTCCACGTATCATAGTGTGTAATTCGGAGCCAGGAGTGATATTTCTATGGCAGCAAGATCTACGAGAAAAGGTGGGTTTAGTAGCACAGGGAGAAGCATGAAATCGACTGACTGCCATAAGTACAATGGCCACTACAAACACGACAATGACCATTAGGCATGCAGCGCGGCGACCTGCCTTCCGCTGGTGTTCTGATGCAGTAGAAAGCTCTTCAGTAGCGCCCCTGGTGTCAGAGGCTATCGAATAGATATTGGACTCGATATTATCTGGATGGTTTTTCAGGAAAAGGGGATGAAAATATTGCAGAGTAGCTTACCGAGCATGCCACCTTGTTGATTCACCAGTGTACCGAGGTCACGGAATATTTCCGATAATTCGTGAATACCAGTCTCGATCTCCTGAATCTCAACCTCCCGTTCCCGAATCAACGATTCCTGATAAGCGAGCTCATGGGGGGACAGCTGGGATTGAATTAACTGCGCTTGTTGCTGGTGTGGGGTAGGTGCAGACTCCCTGGATGGTGTTAGATGGAAGCACACAGTGGGAACAGAAATTCTTACAGGAGATGAAAATGGTCGTCTTCTACTGCAAGCCTCACGCCTTCCACTACTGTCCGTTGTCGTTCTGCACTGAGCTGCTGTGCTCGCTGAAATGCTACAAGGGATAATTGAAGATCGTGCGAGGTTTTCTGCAGTGAGGCCTTCTGATGTGACTGACGCTCTGGATGAGCATCAATTGCAGCAAATAACATAGACACTGGCTTACGCCTGCTGTTGGCATAACGGAAAGCTTCTTCAAGTCCTCCGACCCTCGTTTAGCCATAGCGCGTGTTGTTTCTGTGAGGTCATGTCTGCCGTTTAATGATGAAAAATAACACAACAAATAATTTAAGACTGGCGTACAGTTGTTTGCGAAGGGGAGGAGAGTCCTTCGTAGTGCCAAGTTGATCCACCAATTTCAGAATTCCCTGAACATTGGTGTTGATCTTGAATACCTGAAGGGACAACGAGGATTGTAGGGAGAGAAAGGTGGAATCTTCGTGCGAGTGTGAGTTGATGCTACTCGGTTGCGTTGTACGAGACTGGCCAGTCTCGATGTCTTGAAAGCTCATGATGGCGATCGTACACACAAACCAGTCAGCGCGCAGCAACTAGAGACAGTCACGTGACTTGCGCGGTCAACACCACTAACGCGTTTAGTGTAGACAAAATTTAAATTTAAAAAAGTCATTTACGCCCCAGTTGAACACCAAGTTTCATCTGAAAACCAGACGGTGAAGACTTCAAGTTCAGATGCACATCTTGTCCGCGCCGAAATGTAGGTCTAGACAACATATATTGTCTTCGTCCAAATGGTGGCATGAATGTAGAATTCAAAATTCAATTTTGTAACTGGTCCATTCTTCAAGTTTTATTGTTGTCCCTGATTGAATACAGCCAGTTATGTCGGTTTAGTACACCGTTTAGCTTCGCCTTATTGCGTCATGTGTACTAGTGCTGGGCCCATGGTGGAGCTCATTCTCTCACCGGACCCTCGGTACCGCGGGGTGAGATAACGAACTATCTAATTTTTCTCGGACTACAGAACTTAGATTCCATTCTTGATGGCATCGCTCCTTGCTCAGGCTGATGTGGCGTTCCTAGCACATTGTGCAGGTCCGACCCTATCCACATCCCACGCCAGCCCCAGCAGCCCCGTAGTGTTTCCGCTTTTCCCGGAAGGTACCTTCTACGATTCTCAAACCGATCTGAAGGCTCACGACTTAGCACGTACAGTGCAGTTTCATCCCTCTATGTTCCAGGACCCACTCTATATAGCAGTCGTAGCAACCCCCTCCCTCTCTGAATTACCTCAGCCAAGACACAGGAAATCTTCAAATTATTCCCGTTGGGGATGATTACTTTGAAAGCGTCAACATCGCGCGTTCCGGACCTATCACTCTATCTGTAAACAATCGCTTGTGTTTCAAATCCCTGTATTCACGTCTTTATAGGGACAGATATGCTCACTTTACCAATGATACTTTCACTGCTGTTTTTACTGTCGCTTCTAATCACTTTGGGTCTCTGATCAGGACTGGAACGAATGTTGCACCTCTTCAACCTTTTTTCAGGAATTTTGACTTCGACATCAATTTCGAAAATAAAGCAATATGTGGTTTCGGTCTTGCATGTCAAGTACCCTTGGCTCTTGCATAATGGAACGTTCAGACTAGTTGTTCCATCTCTCGAGCATCAGTAATGGATATTTTCTTACGCTAATGCATCATCCCGTGGATGTGCATTTGCAAGTTATCAGGATATTAGGTTCACGGGCAGGAATGCCAAGTCCATATGTACCATTTATGGGGAAATGGACTGTAAGTAGGTGCGATATTTTCTTGTAGTCTCCCGATTCAAGCGCTACAAAGATCACACAGCACTCATGCTGGCTAGGCGCGTAACCTGCTTGGCGTATCGATGCAGCCAATTCATATTACCCGCGTAGGTCTACCATGGAACGACCTAGCTGTTACATAGATCCAACGACTTGTTATAAAGATGCGATGGGTATCAAGCAAGCTGCCTTCTTTGCGTTGGCCTGCGTGGAAGATTTCCCTATTTCATATTTCACACTAATCATCCCGATCCAATCGGGAAGCAGATCCCATTCCGGTGTTATGCGGCTTTTTTACCCCACGTCGATCTGGCATTCCCAAAAGACTGAACAAGTGTCGCAGGTCGCCCCATCCGCGTCTGTGACGAACTTCTAAGATGCATAAATATCCGATTCCTCCCGCTTCATCTTTGTCACAAATTACATCGCACGGTCGGCTGTCAGGGTTTTGGTAGCTTCCAACTACTTTCTGGCTGTCCACCTGGTCTGGTTCAATTCGCGCCTGAGATATGAAATTTGCACGGTGATGAGCAGTTCTCTCCATTGAATCACCCATCCCTGACCTGACACCTTTTGATGCCCACCGCTTTGCCGCAGATATCTTCAAGACGCCCAGGTGAGTGTCCACAAACTAATCCCGCAGATTTATTGTCCCAAGCTGCTTTCCACAGACTCCTGAATGGAAAAATGCTTACATGTAATGATTTTTCCTTCTTTTTCAATCCTCCATGCCTTGACAAGGCGTATGTTTGTTTCTTATCACTTATCAGCGACTATCGCGGTCTTAAAGCACAGTTGAGAGTCATACGAGCGAAGGCTCTGCAGCCAATTCAGACATCACGTTCTTCTGCACAAACAGTCGTTGACCATTTCGCGCGAAACGATCATAATGGTGAGAATATCCAAGCACGAATTCTGTCCTGATACCATGATCATCCATTGTTCCTCATGACAGAAGCATACGTGGAAAGAAAAAATACATCTCCGGTGCACGTCATAGGCACACCTCTTTCAGGAAGTGACCCTACAGCAAACAATTTCACGGACCTGGATGGCCATGAGCTACCTTCCGATTCGAAGCACAGAACGAGTCACCACGAAAGTGAGCCTATCCGCGGACTGGCAACTGTCGCACTCCGGAACTCATATGACTCTCCTGCAGTTCTCTCTCCCGTCACTGATTCCGGTATCTATCCCCTTTGCTTGTTTGCAACTTGGTCTAACGTCTGGTTTTAATAGAATCCCCGACACCGCTTTTGCACACAATACTTTCTAACCTGCCCGCCATCCATTCCAAATTCTTTGACATGCTTGACGCCGAGCTGGCCAAAGTAGAAACATTCTACTCAGAGAGAGAAAAAGAAATGCATGAGCATGCCAAACTACTTAGGAAACAGCTCCACGAACTGAACATACATCGTCAAATGTTCCATGTCTGTATATTTCCTCACAGAGGAATGCGATGCCACTAAAGAATGATTCCATAGGAATCAGCGGCACACCTGAAGACTCAGAGTTGGGCCAAGAGAGCTTATATTTCTGTCTCGCCTGCAATTTCGCCATTAAAGCGGCGTTCAAATCCCATGATGACGACAAGAGAACTTCACCAGAAGGAGAGAGGTGGTAGATACATCATTACGAAAGTGCTGTGTTCGACTAACAAATATTTAGGGCGTCATGGTTTCGTTGACACGTCCCACATGGGAGTTGAACATAGACGATTGACTGTCGATCGTCCAGGAAAGTGGAGGAAGGATGAAGCAGCGAAGGGCACAATCCTGGACTATTCCCCAGAGGTGCTAGATGACTTTGTTAGGATGCGGCTCCGACGCTCGGATACCTTCCCAAGCAGATCAGTTGTTGCGCCAAGGCATCCTTTTGACCCTCAGGAGTATCAACACGCGAAAAGGCGACTAAGAAAAGCGGTTTCCGAACATTACCGGTACGTTTTTGTTTTCTTATTGGGAAATTGGTCCTCCGGGTGTCAGGGATGCACAGAGCTTGTGCAACGGTTCCGTGTGGGATCTATGACTTGCAAACATGACACTGATGCCGGACTTGGGTTGACAGCGGCCTGGAGGCCTTGAACAATTACAGAGTGGGTCACTTTTCCTGGGCTACAGATTGCATGCCACGCACTGACTTCATCCAAATGCCCGATCAACCTCGAACTACTGAATACCTTGCCCACTGTGAACTGTGTCTATATGTCCCGTGCTTTGTGACAGGTCCTTAACCTTGCCGGATTTCGGAAAGCTTTGAGGAAATATGGCAAGATAACCAAAATTCCTGTCTTAGACGTGTACATGAAGGAGAAGGTATCTGACCAATGTGATTCACGACTATCAACGGTTAAGCACTTAGATTTTTCTAGCTGGACCCTTCCACCTTTGCATCTGGCGCACTGGTTGGCACTATGCTCAAGGAAATGGAACACATTCTCACGATGCGATTCGGTATGCTCCCCTCACTTTGGAGTGTTATGATATTATTTAATCGTTGATAACACGCGAACCCTGTATTAGAGCGCGGAGACAGAAAAAAAGCAGTGGATCGCCTCCGAGTGGGACCATCATTAAAGACGTATCATTCCAGCACTTTGCGCTCCGGATTGTGGCTGGGGTTTGCAGTTCCCGCGGTTATTGAAGGCTGCTTTCTATGTAGGAGCTTTTTCCAATAATGTTCAGTGGAATCGTTCTGATGTTCAGCGATAGCCTTCCAGGAGCATACCCGGAGCTCGCTCCCATCGTGGAATATCCTGCTTTATATTTACTCAATACTCGTCATACCTGTACTACTGGCCGTACTAATCGGAGTCAATATCGTCGCCTGGGCACGCAACAGAATCAACTATGTGTTTATTTTTGGTGTGTCACTTCTGCAATGACATGTTCTTTCCTTATGATCTGCACAGAATTAAATCCAAGATCCAGGCTTGATTATCATGAATACTTTGAGGTATGTGTTGTATAGGGCACAGCGGCAGCCTGGCATTAACAGGTCACGAAAGCTTCCTTCTTTCTTGTTGTGCACGCTCGCCTACTCGTTTTGGCTCTCCCTGGCTCAAATCGGTCCCCCGATGCTGTGGCCCTTGATCTGGCTTCTTCTCGCCCTGGTTGTCATGATGAATCCCATCCGGGTAAGTTTTTCTACCGCTCTCTAGCACTGCGATCCAATGTCAGATGCCAACTACATCTAAATTCATAGAGCTTCATGTGGGGTCGCTCCCGTTGGTGGGCAGTCAAGAAAATAGCCAAACTCTGGGCTGCTGGGTGGTGGGAGGTCGAGGTCTGTCACCAAATGTTCAAATCACAAGGAACCTTCAAAATTTAATGATATTCCAGTTTACAGACGTCTGGCTTGGGTATGAATACAGGCGTTTGCTTTGCCTAAATCGTCTCACCTCACTCTTACCAGGGATTTAGTTTGTAGTCTTGTGTATTCAATTTCCAATCTCTACTTCCTGGGGTGTTTCTACGTCCGCTTCTCCCTCAGTTCCCCTCATTCGACGACGCATTCCTCAAACCATTCTCTTTATGCTTCGTTCCCTGTCAATGTCACATCTCCGCGGGAATCGGAATCATCCACTCCCACCCATGCATTTCAGAGGTTCCTTGCTTCTGCTTACGACCCTCGCGCCCAGGAAGCGTGGTCGACATGCGGCGTGCCTCGGAACTGGGTATGGTACTGTCTTCTGGGCATTTTCCCCTTCTTGGTGCGTTTCGTGCAGTGCTTGAGGAGATATAGGGACACGAAGCTCTCCGCTCAGCTTCTTAATGTAGGGAATTTATACGTTTCTTCTTATTCCTCTCTCATCACCTGCGCAAATAGGCTGGGAAGTACGGGATGGGGATGGTATATTACGTCTTTTACTTCTACTGGAGGAGCCAAAGTATGTCGGACTCTACTGCGACCAATACTAAGCTAAAATCCTTTCTTAGTGAATGGCGGTAATAGAAGCTATGTCCTCTGGTGCTTCATGGCAACCCTCAACTCGATGTATGGGTATGCGTGGGTATGTTCCTTGCTCTTCGTATGTTTAGATCGCAATGATTCACTTATAACGCAGGACATTCTGATGGACTGGAGATTGTGTAGACCACATGCTCAATATCCGCTCCTTCGATCACAGCTTATCTACTCCTCCCACATACCGGTGTGTCCTTCTGTATCTGGTCTCCCCAATGTTGCTGACCATGTCTAGTGGTATTACTTTGCTCTGGTAGGCTTCAAATCCTTTATTGCATCCAGTTATAGATTGTCTTCACAGCTATCCGACCTATGCATTCGTTTCATATGGCTGACTTACATCTTCCTCAACAATGAGAACTGGGATCGAGGCGTATTTATCTCTGCTCTATTGGAGATGTTGCGGAGGGTGCAATGGAGTTTTTGTACGTTGCCTCCCTTTCCTTCGTGATATGACTGTAACGCGCGCTCAAACTTCTTAGTTCGCCTCGAGAACAAGCATCTTAGTAATATGGATCTTTACCGTGCCACGCGTGAGGTGCCTCTACCTTACGACATTGACGCGCAAGATGAAGAAGCGCGAGAAAGATCACGGTTAAGGAAACGCCTGGCGCGTCTAAGCTAATCAAGGAGAATCTGGATTCGAATATCGCGAGCCGCAGTAGCAGACGTACATCCAGAGTACCTTACATATCCAGATACCTACCTTGTCATGGCCGAAGTACTTCATCGACACAACCTGAATTTAGTACTTCTAAATTCGGTTTACGACTGAACTGGTCAAGACACAGGCGCGACCTCTAGTAGCAAGCAGGAGATGCATCATTTCACGCATTTTCGTGTAGTAGCACGGGGAAAGTTTCCGAATCAGATTGCTGTTCCGACTCTCGGCCTGGAGCCTCGGAAGTCGTCTCAACACATTCTGATATTTCTGGATGTGATTAACTGTTTATCATGGATCACTGCGACATGCAAGGTCATGCTCCGTGATACGCGATGCGGGTCCGGCAACCGGACTCGGTTGAAACATTAGGAATCTGCCTGATCTGCTGTCACCATTCGGGTAGTCACACCTCGATCCTCAGTCATCACCCAAAGTCAACATGTCAAACATCTTGCTCAAAGTGGCAGGCTTTTGCCAGGTCCGTTCCGTGTACTACTCAGGGACAGATCACATCTTGAGATGACCAGAAGCGCCAGCGCTAGACAGTTTCCAAGTTTTACTTTTCAGGGTTTCGATTCATAGCGATGTGGTATCTGTTGATGTATCGATGAAAATGCGTTACAGTTGGTTTGAGTCCGGAAATAAACCAGGTGTGCGCTGATTTTGGACACGCACTGAAGCAAGTCTGTGCGCTCGTATATCGTGTCAAACGGAGCTCGGGCCTGACCCCCTCTCTTCGCCGACACTTGCTTCCCATATACGACCTGACAATGCCCTCTTCTACTAGGATCGCTGTATCAGTATGTCGAGAACAGCTGGTGTCGAAAAAGAGTCCGAACCCGTGACATGCAGGATGCGGATTCCGCAGCCACCCTGCGACAGGAACGATGAGGAGCACGGATCGGAACTTGCCACCGGGATTCCGTGTCGTCCTAGTGATGGCATTCTGCCAACATCTGAGTCGAATGGAATCATGATCATATCTTCCAATCAGCCTCTTCTGCCCGGCCTGCGACTTCACTGGAGGAGTCCTTGGGCTGTCAAAACAGGGTTTCCGATACCGGCTGATTGTCCATGCCCCACTCCTTCCAATCGTGGGGGCAACGGTCACTGAAGAACACCGCGGGCGGATGAATATGATCCGACTTGATTCTAATCTTCGTGATCACCCTGTGGGGTCTTTACCCTGCTTGTCAATTTGACGCTGAGCGTTGGCCGTCGGTCCAGCCTCCCTATCACTTTTTCAGGTGCGATTGGAACCGATAGCTTGAAGAGGAGGCGAATGTGATTGGTCGAGGAGTCTTAGGATCCAGGACTCATCTTATGTTGTCACCGGACACGGGGCAAGCCGGTTCGACCAAATCCGAATTTGAGTGGGATTATGATATCCTTTGTCGAGAAATTTTCATTGCGGTTCCCAGTCATTGCGGTCGCCCTTATTATTCTATCACTCTAGCTCATCAGGAAACAGCGATCCTCGGGGAAAGGATTGGACGTAGTTGTTACATAGATTACCAACTCATGATTTACCTGCAGTACGGCTCTTCAGGCTGTGCAATTTATTCTTGCCTTCCAGTGACTCGTGATGTATCCGATGCCCATTTAATTCCCGGGCAACTTGCGTCTGCCTTCCCCACCTGAGATAACACAGCATCAGGTCTCATCAACCCCTGAATACAGCGGTCTTTTCGGATCTTCTCCGAGTCGTTTCCCAACCTGAGTAACGTGAAAGAGTCCGAGTTCTCTTGAAACATTTTCTCCTAGTTCGCTGTCTCGTTCCATTCCATTCGTTCCAAGCGTGTATTTGAGGAATGACCTGAACGGAGTAAGAGGCTGGCATAGCAACTATTAGAAACGCATGGCGCTGTGAAAGTTGTTGCGTGCTTCTGAATCTGAGGTACTCAGTTGAGTGTTTCCCCACGGAGTCCATGATTACTGCCAATAGCTTCCCGAACTTGAACGGTATGACCTAGACGTAAGTATTGCCAGAGGCGCACAGGCAACGATGAAAAAACCACCCTCGAATTTGAGCGCGGGTAAAAAGCCAAGGTTGGGCTCCCCGCGCATGCGCTGTATCCGTCGATCGGCACTAGTACATACCAAGTCTGGAAGCAATGTTTTCATTACGTTCAGTTTCAGTGAAAATGAAATCGAGGAGTCATGGAAACCTCTGCGACGCACACGATGATTCGAGACTCAGAACGACCCGGACAGCAATGAGAGATGCCATCGGCCATTCCCACACCATCACATTTAGATTCTCACGCTGCCCTCTTCGGAGCCAGGACCCGAATTCGTTGAGAATACATCGCAGTAGCGCACGGACTCTCCATAAACACCGTGTATCGATTCACGAATGTCTCGGCAGCTTTCCACCGCAGCTACTTACAATTCTCGGTCCGCACGTTCCCTCCTCGGCGTCCTCCGCCAGTCGTTCTTGAAGCGACAACGTAAACAATCCTCACCAAATTCGGTGCTGCTTTTTGCACTTGCTCCTTCGTCGACAACACCTCCAGAAATTCTGTCTGAGATTACATCCTCCCTCGCACAGGTCTATCCCAGACATGTCGGCTGCATATCTGCACCATTACCGTTCCACTACCGTGACTCGGTGACACGTGCCAGTGGTGGATCAACTTCCTGTTCTCTTGCATACGCGTTTGTCAATGGCGTGCCTTTCCATTCCACGATCTCAGGCAATCCAGAGACACAGGTCGGGAGGTGGCATGCTACCCGGCAAAGTTTCGAAGATTCGCGAGGACGACTTTTCAGTGGTTTTTCAGCGTCTGATAGTAAGGTTAGCTGGAAAGAAGTTTGGGAACGTACAGCAAATTCAGCATCAGGATGTGGAAATCATCGAGCATCAGAGGCATTGCCTGAGACGTTGCGACATCTTGAGTATGTTTTCTTCTTAACAACATTCCATTGCGAATGCCAGCTTGTCAGCCCATCATCCATAAATGGTATTCTCTACTTCTCTGACAAGGCACCAGAAGGGCTTGCAAATGTGCTAGAGGGTGCGTTTCCCCAAGTGAACAAGGTTCTGTCTGTTTCCGTCCGTTACCCGTCTCATGCTCATTTACATTTGGCGTGTTCTTCGATGATGTGCAGCTCTCTCTCATCGCATCGTCTACTCCATTCATTACCGGACGATCAGTAACGCTCTTTTATAACGGGTCCATTCTATCCAAAGGGGCAGTTGGAATCGCGCTTGACTCCTCTGCGTGTTCACCAACCTCACCGACGGTAGAACTTTCCTTGCCTCCGTTGGTCACGCTAAGTGCTAATTTGAATGTCACGAGGTAACACCCAGTAATTCTTCTGTGGTGCACACCTGAGTTGATGGATTTTGTGTTACCGACGCTATCAGTTCCGAAGGAAATTTGATTTTGTCACTGAATTCAGGAAATCCCACTCAGTTGTTGCTCAGCGCTATCCAGAAACATGGCGCTTCCTCTCTACATACAACGTACGTGGACAAGGAAGACGAGTTCTATGTTGGCGTCATAGACCCTTCAACTCAACAGGTATGGATATCTACAGGACAACTAATATTGTTTTATGGGAAATGTCCTCATTATATTACACCACTCAGGTTTCCCAGCTTCACCGCATCAATGCGGGTGATCCCTCCCGTGGATCTATTGCTCTCGACGGACCTTCAGCTCCCAGAGAAGGCTCCATCGTCCGCGTGAGCTGAAAAGACCGCCGGTAGCATTATCGTTGATTGATGACTTTGGCAGCTGTGTCACTTGCCCAGAAATGCTGTGCCGGATACCCTGACCTACATTTCGCAAGACACTCCTTACATTTCATTATTCGTCGCACCTGAGAGGACTCCTGGGGCCCTCAAGGACGAGGATGCAGATGGCCTTGCAACAGAGAGTAGTCATTCAGTAATTTCGAACGCTTTCCTCGCGGCATCTGAAAATGGGTTTACACTCTCATGCGGCGCGCAAGGGCTGTGGAAGTGTGTTGTTCCCGGTGCATGTACGGGGCTGTCATGGACATAGAGTAACACGGAAATATCACGTGACTGTATTGGAGAAGAAAAGCCGGCGGTTTCCGGGTGACCATCCGAATATCGAGCACGCTTGCTTTTTTTCCCGAATGGTCTCTCGAGCGTTGTCGGCGTCGTTGTTGGGTCGCGCTCTCCGCGGTGCAGCCCGCCATCCCGTAAGCTCGCCGCCCTCCTTGCTTGCCGCAAAGATTGACATCCCGCAGCGGCCCCTGCGGTCGTTCGCGACGGCCGTGAACATCTCCACGCCCGTCACCGAGACAACCACGCTCCCTAACGGTCTTACCGTCGCAACAGAGTCCCACCCGCATGCTCAGACCGCCACTGTAGGTGTCTGGATAGACGCAGGCTCTCGTGCAGAGACCGACAAAACCAACGGGACGGCACACTTTTTGGAACACATGGCTTTCAAGGGAACTAGTCGTAGGAACCAGCACGCGCTCGAGCTCGAGGTTGAAAACCTTGGCGCGCATCTCAATGCATATACCTCCCGTGAACAAACCGTTTACTACGCCAAGAGCTTCCGCAAGGATGTCCCGGTCGCTGTCGACATCATTAGTGACATACTTCAAAACTCCAAGCTAGAGAATGCCGCGGTTGAGCGCGAGCGGGATGTTATTCTGCGCGAGCAACAGGAGGTTGACAAGCAACTCGAGGAAGTAGTCTTCGACCACCTGCACTCCGTTGCATTCCAAGGTACGTTCCTCTCTCTTTTTCCTTTATGTCACCAACAACGTCCCGTAGGTCAGCCGCTTGGACGTACAATCCTTGGCCCCAAGGCCAATATTTTGTCAATTAAGCGTGACGATCTTGCAAGTTACATCAAGACCAACTACACTGCGGATCGTATGGTTCTTGTCGGCGCAGGCGGCGTTGACCATCGGGAACTCGTGAAACTCGCCGAAAAGCATTTCTCGTCTCTCCCTGTCTCCCCCGATCCCATACCTCTTGGTCGTCTCGCCCACCCTCGTACCGATTTCATCGGCTCAGAAGTCCGAATTCGTGATGATGAACTCCCATGTGCTCATGTCGCTATCGCCGCTGAGGGCGTGGGTTGGAGTTCCCCCGATTATTTCCCCATGTTAGTGATGCAGTCGATTATGGGCAACTGGGACCGTTCATTGGGTGCATCTCCTCTGCTCTCATCCCGACTTTCCCATATCGTTTCTTCAAATAACCTTGCAAATAGCTTCATGTCGTTCTCTACATCCTACTCGGACACCGGACTTTGGGGCATATACTTGGTGTCAGAAAACCTCATGAATCTCGACGATCTGGCTCATTTCACGCTCAAAGAATGGGCACGCATGTCTATGGCTCCCACCGATGTCGAGGTCGAGCGTGCTAAAAGTCAGCTCAAGGCAGGTCTGCTTCTAAGCCTCGACGGTACCACCGCTATCGCCGAGGACATTGGCCGACAGCTGGTCACGACCGGTCGTCGTATGACCCCCAAGCAAATCGAGAATGCCGTTGACGCAGTTACACCGGATGAAATCAAGCGCGTCGCTCGGAAGTATCTTTGGGATAAGGATGTACGTTCATTGTCCCGCACGTTCTCGTGACACCTCTGTATTGATGGATTTCGTGCAGATCGCCATCGCGGCTCTTGGACCAATCGAAGGCCTTCTTGACTACAACCGCATGCGAGCAGACATGGCTTCGATGATATATTGATGAGCAGGACACTATTGCGGTTAGGGCATAGCTAAATGTATCCCATTCCTGTCATTTCACCCTGAACTAGATTGGGGAATCGACGACCTCTAATACCAAAGGCCTGCTTGATCACCATGTGAAATGATCGAATTGAATGCTGGATAGACTTGAAGCCTCATCATTGCGTCCCTTACTGTTTTGGCCACCGTAAGCACCGCATAGAGCATACAGGTCCCTGGAGCAAGAAGGGGATTTGCATATGTTTCATACCTCTCCTCGCCCTACATAGTATCGAGCATTTAACACAAATGACAGTCAGTACTGGCAGGGGTACATTCGACTATACATAATGAAACGTCTGAGAGCAGAATTGTAGTGATTTCCCGTGAGATCTAAGCCTCGCCCCCACCTCGTGAAGTCCCTTTCGGACGATATTTGACTATCCAAGGATGTCGGGAAACTTCGACCAACGGAAGCCGTTCTCCCGGGTTATATTTCAGGAGCTACAAGTTAGGATTAGGGTGTTTAGATGATTAAACGAGCGGGGAAGATCCTACATTGGAAATTAGGTCTCTTGCTTCAGGCGAAACATGGGAAGGCATGCGAAAGTCAACCTTTGCTATCCGTCGATATGTGGCTGCATTGAGGTGAGTGTCTGCATGCATGAGCAGTGGCATAGGCACTGACCGTTTACACTGCTCCTGTCTTCAAAGGGCGGGTTTCCGACCATGAATTCATAAGTGAGCACTCCAAGCGCCCAATAGTCCACCTTTTCGTTGTGTTCCTTTCCCTCCACCATCTCCGGCGGAAGGTAGTCTAAAGTGCCACAGAGTGTCATTCGGCGATTGCTCGGCGCATGCACGCTCCACCCGAAGTCTCCAATCTTGAGCTCGCCATTGATGCCTAGCAAGAGGTTCTCTGGCTTTATATCCCTATGAATGACGTGTTTCGAGTGTAGATATTGTAGCGCATCTGCCATTTGATCGATATATCTCGAGCTGCGTTTCTCCGAGAAGCTACCATGCTTGCTCAGCTGCTTGTACAGTTCGCCTTTACCTGCGAACTCGAGCATGAGGAAGATACGTTTCTCGTCATGAAAATAGCCATATAAACGCAGGACGTTTGGATGACGAAGGTTTTGTTGAATTTCGATCTCTCGGCGGATCTGTTTCTCAACGCGAGACTGGACGACCTCAGATTTATACAGGCACTTGAGCGCGAGGATGTAGTGTGGTTCGACTTTGGTGCGGACCATGTACACACGGCCGAACTTGCCCTTACCCAGGGGGCGGCCGATATCGAACGAATTCAGGCGCCATTCGCGAGTGGGTTGCGTTCTGCAAGGACATCAAGATCGAAGACAGAAATACGACGATGATAAGCACCTCGAAACACTCGAGTCGAGCGCCAGATCCTCAGCGGCCTCCCCGTATACCTTCTCGCCTCTCTTCTCGTTGTCTATCTCGAATCCGCCATCATACTTGCCGATGTCAACTGCGGGCGCCTTGGTGACGGGTTTGGCCGGGAGGGGTGGTGTGGTAGTTCTATTCTCTGCGTTCGTCTGATTTCGAAGGGCGGACGGTTGCGCAGGCTTCGAGACGGTATGGGAAGGAGCATATTTACTGACGAGCTTTGCGACGTTGGTTTGGCTTGGCTGTTTCGTGTGCGTCGAGCGCGCCGATGGTGGATTTGCCTGTTTTTTCGAAGTAATTTCAAGCGCTGCGATTTGCTTGGTGACAGATCCGATCGAGGCCATTGGATGTTGTGGTGGGCTTTGAATCAGACGCGAAACTCAACACACGCGTCGTAATCACGTGCATACAGATAATTCTGCTGGCTCGGCTTCGGCTTGAAGGCCGCAGCGTTCGGTAACTTTGAGCCATAACTATTTGTTACTATGTTCTCGTCCGAATCCACGGCTGATTGATCAATGATGACCTGTGGATTCGTGGCGGGTTGGCGATGTCCGACTAACATGTCTCCGAGTCGTCAATGAGAGAATTTACCTTGTCGAGTTTTACTATCATTTATCCTGGCTATTTTCGGGCTCTCACCAGGATGACCATATGGGCCTCGTTGTCCAATCCAAATCTTGGTGTAACAATCAGCTTGGACTTGAATTCTGCACCCAATGATGAATGTAGTTGTCAAATGTCTTCTCCAGGCCGATACCTCTTACTCTAGCCTCGCTGGCGTTGCTCGTACCTAGAGTCTTACGAAACCTTGTCTTGTCTTTTCCAAGGTTATTCTGACTCATTCTCCATCGTATCTGGTTGCCTGCTTAAGAAATCTGTGGGCCCACAGGATGTCGGCGTAGGGGAACCTTTTATGCTTCGTCTAACAATACAAGTGTCAATTCAATACAATCATATTCAGGAGGCAATTGATGGGCTGTGAGTTCTGCTCACCAGATTTCTTGGATGTCGTTATTGACGTGCACTAGTCCCCCGAATTATCGTCCTCATTGGAGGTCAATATTTCGAGATAATCAATGTGGCGTGTTCTACGCCTCCCAATCTACTAGTGAGCAATGTACAATACCTAGCCACGACCATAGAATGCCAACACGTTATCCAGGGCCAGCTAAATTCTACCACAACCTCCATCTGGGGCGGGAACACTTCCCAGCGAAATATTATCTGGAACACCCTATGTCTGCAAGAACGGCTTAACGGGTGAAGAAACTGTGACGCTGACTGTGGCCCCTTCCTGTAAAATTTAGAGCTTACAACATCGATTTCAAGAAGCGTGCTGTTAACCCACTTTGCTTGCGCAGAAAGTTCTATAGCCATTGACTCTGATTTCCTTTAGGCCAATCACAACATTGGTCAAGCGCTCGTGACTTCTATCAAATACGCAAATACTTCATTTTACGGGCACACCTTCGCGAGTCGGCAGGATACGTGGAATACCGGACCTAAAGCTAACACTCATGTCTTGGACAGGACAACATCATCTTTGGTCAAACCGACTGCGAGTCTTTCCCCCCCCCCCCCCTTTCCGATTCTAATCAGCTGACCATTCTTGTCAGATCTCATTGAGTCTGGAACAGCGCGGGTCATGTGTCGTCCGGGTCGGGAGATATAATGGTCACTCTCCATGCAGTTGGTTCCAATTAATGATTCTTGTAAACCGCGGGTGTCGCAGTGGAGGTGCTATTACTGCATGGGAGGGGATACCAAAGAGGAAGTGGCGTATACATCGCTGATTCACGCTTCATTCGTGTAAGTCCGGAGCATCATCGTAGTGTAACGGTTGTTTGAGATCTCCGCACAGTCACCGGACGAAGGTGCAACAACTGTAACCATGGAAAGTTGCTACCTTGGTAATGTACGCCACGATTTGAAGGGTGTGTCAGTTGATATTTGTTCAGGACGGCCATGGAATGAGTATGCTGTTGCTGTTTACCTCCGAACCTATATGAGCGACGGCATTCATCCGGCTGGTTTCACTCCGTGGCATGGACAGTAAGTGATTTTGGTTCCGACTTGCACTACTGTGTGGGTCATGTATTGGTGGTTTTATTGATAACATTCAACGATCGGAGCTCAGTTGAGAGCAGAAACTTGCAGAAACGACGATAGTGAATGCTCTCAGGGCCTGCGATACTAGAACCCCCGAGGTTTAATGTCTAGGAAAATATGGTGAGGTACCGTTGCAGAGCATGATAGCTCATGACGCATTATGAGCGACAGCAGGACCCCTGGATTATGCCTATGGAGTCAAATCCGCTGAGGTGCCTCCATGATTTCCGGTCATTTTTTTGCAAGATTGTTCAAACTGGCGTGGATCTTCAGACGGGGGTCAAAACTTTGTCTGGACAACGGATCAAGGTCCAAAAAACAGCCAGAAAAATTCGCAGACTTTCGACACGCGTTGTATATGAGCGGAAAATAGTACAATGAGTAGCCTGTCAAACAAGAGAGAAACTAATCACACAAGTTTCGAACATCTTCTGCCGAACTTGACTCGGAGTTCCCTTGCAGCACATTTGACTGGGCCTCACAATAACAAACACTTCTTTGGTCAATGTACGGTAGCGGGGGAAATCATCAGCCGAAAGCTCGATGCTGCCACCGCTATGTGATGATGAGAAATGTGGCCGGGAGAGGACGGCAAAAAGGCTGGATTAGACCCGAGATGTTTCATCCGCGATTGCATGCCGGACAGCTCCGCTGATAGATCGGAACAAAAATCAGTGAGATTTGCTGGAGCGAATCGGTACTACAGTACTATCAACGGCACCACAGTGCTTACTCGTTGTACAATCAATTTAGCAGGCTGTTAGCTATGAATACATGGATAACACGCACCCACTCCCCGGTAAGTTTGTCGTGGCACGAACACGAATGACATCTTTGTACGCGCCTGGACTGAGGACCCAGCCTGAGTCTGTTCCAAAGAACTGCCACGCAAATTCGCGTGTGATAACGCCACGACATGTATATATCTGAAACCTGGCCATGGACCTCCCATCACCATGTGAAGCGTGACTCTGACTTCGTCGGGCCCCTCGTTTCCCGGGCCAACTGTTCGCAGGCGCATCCGAGACTACGCTTGCCATTCCACACTGGTCTGAAACAACTTTCGACTCGGAACGCACAGCAGCAGTTGTCCTCGACTTCTTGGTGGAGCTGTTGGTTACCATTGATTGGGTTGCACGATTTCCACAATTTTACTAACTAAGCCTGGGATCGATAATTCCATTCAGGACCTTTCCATCACTTCTGCAAGTTGGATACACTTCCCAACGACGTGGTTCTCGAGTCAGGTGTCCATCATGATGTCAACCAGCAACGCAGAGAAGGTTCCGCTCTCAGATAACATACCAAATTCCTGCCTCAAAAATCCTGGAGGCCATAGTTGAAGCTAGCAGATAAAACTGGTGTCAAGTGTGTTATTTTCTAGCAGCAATTGCATGCAATAATTTTCTCCGGGAGTGGGTCTGTGGTATCCTGACGCCACCTGCAGTTTGGATGAACTTTTTAACGACGTGGTTTCCCGGTGAGGTGTCCATGTCAACCCGCACACGACACTCAGATAACGCATCAAATTATGTGTCTCGCGGTTTGGGAGTCTATCTGTCCATAAGGAGAGGGGACAGTCCATGCGTCCGTCCTGACAGGGGCGGAAACGCTTAGAATTGCGGTTTCAGCATCGCCAAACCTTCAGTACACATCGGCATTGGGCCTAATTTTGGAGGAATCTAGCTACCAGAACGCAGCTGTCTCACTGTGTCAGTTCGGTGTGTCAGAGTCCTGGGTACGCTTAAAGTCTCGTCCGGTTGTTTCGACTGTCTGTGAGTTCCCTATGACCATGTCAACCAAGACTTCTCATCACGAAGAACAAACCACAGAACAAAAGCGGTCGATTTCCTTGGGGCAGAGTAGGCAGCATGTTCAGCCCAAGAACAGACTGGGTATTGTCAGCTTCGCTTTGGTGTGTACAATGTTCCTCGGAGCAATGGATCTTGTAAGTCAGAGGCTTCATTACATGGAAGGGGTCTGATCGATACCCATCAAGTCTATGGTCGCAACAATACTCCCAGCCATCGTAGCGCAACTCCGGGGAGGCGATAACTACAGCTGGGTTTCGTGGTAAGCCCGATGTTCATCATTGTGGTACATACTGGACCAACCCATCCTTGTGCCAGTTCAGCTTTGCTTGGAGCTGGAGCATTTGGACCCCTTTACGGAAAACTATCCGACATGATTGGTTTGGCTCTTCATCTGTGACACACTAGCGATGGTCCTTACCGAAGCGCTAGGGCGAAAAATGCCTCTATACACTTGCATAGTGGTGTTCATGGTCTGTTTCATTGTCAGATGTGTAACTCTTTATTCATAACTGTCCTGTCAGCTCGGATGTGCACTGTGCGGGATCGCGCAAAATATGACTTGGCTGATCGTGTGTAGAGCCATCGTCGGAATCGGCGGCGGTGGTCTCGTGCAACTCTCGGCTATTATCATGTCAGACTTGGTTCCATTAAAAGAGTACGCCCTGAAGGTTTTATTTTTCGACCTAACTAACTGTTTCGTAGTCGGGGGTATTATGGTGGTTTACTTGCCGCTACTTTTTCTACTGCGAGGTGGCTCTGTCACGTAATCCAAGATTTGAGTCTGCTAACTCTGTTCTGAATAGCGTGGTTGGACCACTTCTCGGTGGTGTACGTTTATATCGTCCGGTCGTTCATCATGGGAACTAAACTGATTAAGGCCCTAACACATTACGCCTCGTGGAGATGGTGTTTCTTTATTAACTTGTATGTACTTACTATTACGAATTAGTTCGGACTTCTGATCACGGAGGCACCAGGCCTATTGGCTGCGTTGCAATGATTCTGCTGTTTTTCTTTCTGAACATTCATCCCAAGCCAGATCAAAAGTGCTCTGTTCGTGACCAAATGACCGAATTTGATTTTATCGGACTCTTCAGTCTCGTTGCCGGAGTCGTCCTCCTCCTACTTGGGCTCAACTTTGGCGGAAACAAATGTCGGTTTCTCATGTTGTTATGATCGTGCGTTGAGCTGATGGTTAGCTTTGGATACCATTTTAAAGGGTCAGAACCCAGGACAATTGGACTCCTCGTCGTGGGAACCACTCTACTTATAATTGGCGGGATCAACGAAGCGTTCACAAAACGTGCTGCTATCCTTGCTCCCCGTCTATTCAGGGTAAATCCCTTACCTAGAAATGTGCGCCTTGTTCTGACGGCGTCATAAAAGACACGAACCACTGCATGTCTTCTGGTAACTATATTTGTCCATGATGCCGCTTTTTTCCCCACAATGTTGTGAGCATGTTCAACCTGATTCGAGGGTCAGCGACACGGTATTGATCCGAATTTCAGCTATCTTCCATTGTTCTATCAAGGTACCACTTTTCCAGTTTGTTGCATGAAAACACTTGGTTGACGTTATTCAGTACTTGGTTCTTCTGTCATTGGTGCAGGAGTCAGGTGCTCACCGTCCTTACTCTTGAATTTACGGACCTCTCACGTTCCGTAACCAGAATGTTTTCATTCCCACTTGTGTCTGCCATTTTCACCTTCATCTCCGGGTTCATCGTCTCGAAGACGGGGAAATGCCGCCCAACGATCTGGTTTGGGATTACGACGTTTACCATAGGTACAGGGCTCATGACCATGCTGAATTCCACTTCAAGCACGTATGTTTCCTTCCCCCCCTCAAAGATTTCTTTTGTGACGCTCGATCATTTCATTTCTTCGAAGGGCCGAACAAGAAGTTTTTCCGATAGTCAAAGCCATAGGGTCGGGTCTCCTGCTTCAAACCTCGCTGGTGGCACTTCAGGCAGCAATGCCCCAAAATGATATGGCTACGGCCACGACCGCCTATATGTTTCTTGGGCAAGGAATCTGTTCACTTCCTCGATTAGTTTGTAGTGACTGATGGCTTTCAGTTCACTGGGTGCCTCTGTTGGATTGGCAGTTAGTCAGGCTGTTGTTGCTGTCGTTCTTCCAAGGAAACTTGCAGCTATCCCGAACATAGCTAGTCTTGGGTTTGGCGACACTATCGGAGCGCTCAACGAAAATATCGGCCGAGTTCATTTGATTCCCGTGTGTTGCTGCGTGGTTTCGTTTGTCGTAATCATTGGCTGATGGACCCCAATTAGGACGTCGCCCTTCGTGATGCAGTGCAATACGCGTGGACGTGTTCCATTGCGACAGGATGGGTAGTATCCGCGGCTTTGTCCGGGTTCACTCTGATTTTGACTCTATTCTTGCGGGAGTACCCAGTGCACCACCTAATGGTGGGTACCGGTGATGGTCTTGGTGTGAAGGACGAGACGAACTCGGCAACAGTAGAATAGCATCTGCAGAGCGGTCTTGTGGCGTAACGTGTGTTCTCTGCTTTTTTATCTTCCACTCTACTTCGTCGAAATTTGCGCTGTTTCATTTTTGGGTGTATGATGCTGGCCCCATATAACAGCGTCAGCAGTATTTAGCAACTTGAAGTACCTAAACCTGATCCTACATGAGAACCTCGAACATAAAATGTGGATCTGTATGCTCAACGTCATGGTGACATGTACTGTTACATTGCCACTGTCAGCAACTTTCACTGGACTTGACCTTCGCACACTTGCGTCCGGCCATATTAACACAAGCGAATTAACGGGGAATTCTTTAATGGGGAAACCCATGGAGAGGTATGTTCGAAGTTATTTATCGGCTTGTGATCTTTCTGGGAACACTGGAAGCACACGAGTAAAGATTCACGAAATGATTTGAAAAAATAGTACAACAACACTTCCTGTCAGTTCAGCTGTGTATGCCATTTACATGTCCCACTTTGGAATCGGGAGCCGAGGAGGGAGTCTTGTTCGCCAAGCTGGCGACTTGGATTTTTCTTGCGGAGCAGGTTTCGGTATGGATTGTGACACTGGCCTCCCTGCAATAATCGACTCTAGCAAACCTTGTCCCTCCAGGATGTCGTTCTTCTGTTCACACAGCTTTTGTGGCAGACTGAATGCCTGACAAGTGGGCGAGCCCGGAGGCAAGAGTCGAATCGAGGGAGAACGTGGCAACAGCTTATCAATGAACTTTTCAAGACTTGAACTACCGCTCTTAACTGGTTTTCCTCCCAGTGCCTGAGCGCTTTGAGGAGATTCGACAGGGAGAGGAGTTACCATTGGTTGATGTTGAAGCCAAGGCGAACTCTGAAGAGAACATGAGGGAGATTAATCGTGCAGCCAGCGCACTCACGTTTGCGACAAGCCTTGGGCTTCCTGGCCACCGCTCATCGAGGCCACTACCCCCAGTATGAGGCAGAGGGTCAGGGATGGAGATGTAACTCATTCGACGCCTTGGCATGGGTGGCCGCCGTACTTTGAGATAAAGGCGGGGCCGAGAAATTTTTGGTTGCAATTGGTTGGAACTGGGACGCGTAGGAGAATTTAAAGCCAAAGGGGGGACTATAATTTCGCTGAGTGAGATGTCGCCGTACCCGCAGATAGTGTGTTCATCTTCATCCTCCCCATTTTGTGTTTTGAATGAAGCCTGGTAATGGCCATCATCAATAACTGTTTGTGGGCGAACCCCAAACTGATGCAGTTCGGATGGCTGGTTCGGCTGCACTTCCAGGTGCCCGAGTGGATTCTCTGTGTCCTGCGGAACGTCACTTGGTGTCAGTGCGAAGACACCGGCCAGAACAGCGACACTTACAAGAGCACCGGCCAAAGATGTCGACGCTGTTTCGGTGGGCATGATGGTTGGACAGGACGTCGAAAGGGTGGATGGCCGATACGTACGATCATTATTATTGCTGCACCGTTTATATACCTGCCGTGTCATTGTGGACATGGGCCGTTGTGGACGCTATTGTCTATAACGGAGGAACAACCGGGCCATAGCCACGGCTTTACTAAGTCTGGACGCATAACCCAATAAGAACTGGGGACGATATGCTTATAAACTGTTTTTGGCACTCTCCGTCATCGTATTCGTGGACCGATGAATTGAAACGAAGTGCGCTGTGCCAGACTGACTCAAGAGTTCCACATATGAGGCGGACTCCAGAACGACCACCTGTCACGAAATGAGATTAGTCGAACAATCAGATGACGGTACAACAAAGCAACTGCACTTAAACAATCGATTCTGGAGTCTCAGGGTGAAACAACAGTGTCCCAGCTAGGTACGGCCAACCCTGGCAGGCGCTAATTGCTGCTCTGATATGGTCGTCCTTAGTCCTACTAGGGGCAGATATAAACAGATGTAAATAATAACATGGACCCATATTCGTATTCTTCAGCCCAGTTCCAGGACGTAGTTATTTCACAAGCCTTGTATGTGTCCTGAGAGGTTGTTTCCAACCATACGCTCGCACAGGAGCACCATCCGTGTCGTGTATACTCAATGGCATCAAACTGACCCACATTTCATCTTTCCCATCATGATCCCCACCAGCAATGAGCAGCTCTCCAAGCCCCCTGAGATTCTCGCAAATAAGTACGCCACAACCAAGCAACACTTCATGCATCCCCCACCCGTCCTTGGTCCCCGCGGCCTCGTTGACAGGTGTTTCATCCGGACTGAGAACGTCCACGCCGACGATCTTTGCGCCGAGGTCATGCAACGCGGTCGCGACGTCCTGCGAGAAATATGGGTGTGCAAAGTACTTGGGCGTACCCCAATGGACGTCCCACCCCGTCCAGAGCAGTACAATGTCTGCCTTTCCGTCCGTGCGCGGGCCAATGCGCAATAGGACCGCCGTCAAGGGGCCGTTGGGGCCACTGCTGTTTGTCACGTCCGCCCAGCAAATCCTGCCACGGTCCCGTGCGAGATGTCTGACATCCACCACAACCGCACAGCCCACGAATTGTGAAAGAGGGACCTCGTGCAATTTCTGACCGGATGGGAAGAAGTGGAAGGGTGCGTCGATGTGAGCACGGATTCGGCAGCAGTTACAGGAGAGCAACATGCGAGCGCCATTTTGTATTTGGGATCTCCTGGATAGCAGGGCATAGGCTCGAGTAGCGGTTGAGACAGATCGACTAGTGTAACAGAGTACATGCTTTGTCTGTTCAAATGCAGGTCAAGAGGGGTAGTGTTAAAACTTGCAGATCGACGACTCGTATAGCAGGGTGTCGTTCAGGATCGGATATGATATCAGAACTTGTTTATCGTCACGCCGTGGGTGTTTTCACTACCGTAAGTGGAAGTCGTAGATGAGAGTCATCATGGAGCGAATGAAAAAGTTGTGTTGGCTACATATCAAAGACCGTGACTAGTCGCGGACGCGCCGTCTGAATCGGAAGAATGATGCGTGGGGAGCTGTAAAACAACTGCGAAACCTCGACGTAGAACGTCACTCAGACTGCAAGCCTACGCGGACTCGGATTATTCTGATCACCGTCAGGCTGCATGCAAATAGATAGCTAGGGGCACCCTTGAGCCGATTTCCTCGCGGCACAAGTAGATACGGACTGCGCGGGGGAGATTGCTATGCAGTCAAGACTAACTTAAGGCCGGGTAGTTATAGCGACTTGACCCAAAGTAGAACCCGGATCCAGCACCTAGGAACTTAGCGGCGGCAGTATCACATGCTCAACGGACCGAACCGTTCATACTTTTACACGAATCACTCCAGCTTACCCGTTTTACTATCTCTCTTCAGTAAGTTATGATAACCACAGCCATCACTGAGCTGCTGCGCATACAGATGTACGTCTGTCATTCAGATGATGCGGCGCGTGTGCTTAGTGTCATTGACGTGTTTGACGCCGTCCCTAGACCAGTCATTCAAGGTGGAATGCAATGGTATGGGTATAATCGTTTGTACCTATGGTTCCTAACTTTTCATAGGGTTGGAAAGCCTCAACTCGTTGCTGCTATCTCCAACGCGGGGGGTCTCGGTATACGCGTGTCCAGCCTGCTCTGATAGTCGTTGGTGACTTCGTTCATAGGAATCTTGACGGCTCTTACTCAACCCAACCCTGACGCCCTGCGCACCGCTGTCCGCGAGACGAAAGCAGCCACAAACAAGCCGTTTGGTGTCAACCTCACTCTCCTTCCCACCATCAATCCCCCAGACTACGAAGGTTACGCTCGTGCAGCTGTCGAGGAAGGCGTTCGGATCTTTGAGACCGCTGGGAACAATCGTGAGTTTCGTCCCCCAATGCTGCGTGAACCTTGATAACAGTTTGCAGCGGGCAAACTTATTCGGTTCTTCAAGTCGCACGGGTGTATTGTGATTCACAAGTGCACGACCATTAGACATGCAAAGGTGCAGTGGTTGTCTACCACTCTCCGCGACCCTCTAACATTAATTACACATCCTTGTTTTAGTCTGCAGAAAAACTGGGTGTTGATATCCTCAGTATAGATGGTTTTGAATGTACGGCAAGTGTGGATTAGATCTCAAGACGAGTGTCTGATAATGATTTCAAGGCGCTGGCCACCCTGGCGAAGAGGACATTGGGAATCTCGTATTGGTGATTTCACGTTCTCCATTGGTTGCTATAACACTGATTCTGGTGTAGTTGGCTAGAGCAGCAAAAGAGCTGAATGTTCCGTACATTGCATCTGGAGGAATTGCTGATGGTCGTGGTTTGGCCGCTGCGATAGCTCTCGGCGCTGCCGTAAGTTCTTGCTAACTTCTTTCAGAAGCATTTACATCACACATGTGATTCAACAGGGTGTAAATATGGGTGCGTGAATCCACCAAGCTTCACTTTCTGAAGATTCTGGAACACACGTTTTAGGTACACGCTTCATGTGTACTGTGGAGAGGTGTGTTTATGATAGTTTCTCGTCGAATTCATCTGCTGAAAGATAGACAGTCCGATTCACCAAAACATAAAGGAGAAGATTGTTTCATCCGCTGAACAAGATACCTTGCACATCTTCCGCACCATGAACAATACAGCACGAGTGTTTAAGAACGAGGTGGCGAAGCAGGTGGTCGCACTTGAGCGAAGACCAGGTGGTGCGGAATTCGATGATGTACGCGATCTTGTATCGGGTGCGAGAGGTAAGGTTGTATATGACATTGGAGACCCGGAATATGGGATTTGGACTGCTGGGATTTCTATGGGTCTCATCAAGGATATCCCTACATGCGAGGTTCTGCTGCGCAGAATCGAGAGTGAGGCGGAAGACATCATCGAAGGAATGAGGAAGCAAATTACTACTAGGGCAAAGCTATAGGAATGGATACCCTCGTCACGCCGTGTACTCAATTGCAGCGTGTTTGTGAAATAATTGAATGGTTTCATCTCTCTAGTCTGGAGATTCAGCTGTGGTGTGACTTTCAGCATCATCTTGCATAGTCCGCTCAATTTCTTTTCTCCAAGTCTCGGAAAATTCGGCGATACTTCTGCCCTCACCGAGCCTCAGAACCTCTATAGGCACCATGTTGTGCTGGAACGTTGGTGCATTGCGTGTCGCGGCCGGATGCATCGGCGAATCCACTACCCGTAATTTTGGAAGGGTAGTCGTGCTCCCACAGGATGAATGGTCATCTGTGCGAGATGTCCGGACGAAGAGGGCATTGAGTTCTTCGTAACTGAATAGTAAAGGGTCCGTGCGTGATGCGTAAGGATTAAAATCAAGGATATGCCCCCGGGAAAGATCGCGCGTGAGTAGAAGATCAAAGACATCTGTCCAAATTCCCACAAGTCAGGCAGTTAGCACTAACCCGCTCGGTTTTTCAATGAAGGATGCGTACAATCTGGTTGTGTAAACGTCCAG
>JBBPTO010000255.1:0-38224 GCA_038094155.1 Pulveroboletus cf. aberrans | reverse complement strand
TGAGGAAAACACCAAGAGGACAAGACTGCCCTCTGGTGGCTGCATTCTTGTCCTTTATATACTATTCTACATGTTTGTACCTATTGTAGTCTAATCTAGATGTCCATGAGGAAACCATAAGGATTAGATATGGAGCAGGGATGGTGTGGAAGAATGGAAGATGATACATGTGTGGGGTAAGGGTATAAAGTGATGGTAGGGTCATGGGTGATGCATGGAAGACATAAGAATGTTCTAGGAAGGTCTGGAATGCATAGCATGACGTACTGTATGAGTGGAAAGGGTTTGCATGATGAAATACAAAGTCCCGGTTGGACTGTTGTGCTTCCAGTGCTTCCGAGGTTCCGGTTCCCACGGTTCCGAGCTTTCCGAGCTTCCGCACTTCCGAGTTCCCACACTTCCAAGCTTTCCGAGCTTCCGAGTTTGGAAGCATCACTTCTAGTGAGTCAAATATTCTAAGTATGGTCGGAAGTGTTGGAAGGGTCAAAAATGTTGGAAGGGGTGTGAAAGTGACTGTAACAATAAGGTGTTGGGGATGGCAAATATTGATAGGGAAAAGCTTGCAAGGGTGGCATCCCATGGCTTTGGAAAGGGTATAATGACTCTTGGAGTGAGTTTTGGATATAGCAGAAGTGCTGACACTAGTTTGCCTGGAAATGGCTTCACCAGATTGGCCAGCATCAAGCAGAAAAAGGATAGAATTTTATTGAGTAAGAGAGAGAGATCTAATTATGATTGTGGTTGAAAACTGAGAGGTATGTGAACCTTTTTAAACTCAGACATAGTATTGCCATGTATGTCTTTGTTTGTACAAGCAAATACAACCAATTATTCTACTACATAACCATGATCCTGGTTACCAATTCAAAAGCTCAAAAACCCTTTCCATGACATCACTGTTTTAAAATGGCCATATCTCTGCACTATGTGAATTCTATCACATGAATCATTGATCAATCCAATAGCCTGTAGTATACTCCATTTATAACTCCACCAATGCTAAGCAAAATGTCCACAGGGGTAGTTGGTGTGTATCATACACTGCAAATAAGGCAAACATGCAAAGGGTTTTTGAGCTCACTGTATATACTCCAACTATGTATGTAGATATGTCAGCCTAAATATCACCATAGACCACTCCTTTATCTATCTCTGTATCCTCTGATGCATCTCCAACAAAGAAGGCTGTGACAGTGCAGAGATGCAACACACAAGTCATGTATCAAGCCTTTACCCCTCTGAACACAATTCTCCAGACCTCCAGCCATTTCCAGCCATTCACTCCCTTTGACCTCTGATCTTCAACTGGAGTTTGAGAAGAGGAGATCCAGTCTTAATACACACATATCATTTCACTATTTAATTCCTTCACTCTTCTCAACTCACCTCAGTTGTGATTCCTTTCTTGGGCATCTGGCTGAGTATTGGTATCTCTACCCACACTATAGAATCTGACAATACCATCATGGAGGTTGGCAATAAAGAGTTGTTGGCCATCCAGACAGGTGCTACCACTGCATAGCATGCATCTGATCAACACAGCTGATTGGTTAATAAAAATCCATGCTTACATGTGTCCATTTACTTTCTTTTTTCACTTGAAGTCCCATGGATCACATGAAAAGCAGAATCTAAACTACCTGGTTTGAGCATGGTACATGGTGAATGAAGAAAAGAAAGGGCATACATGAAATCACTTTCAAGATAACTGACAAGAAGACTGGAACCTTCATTGTAGAAATGGATGGAATAAGTGATGTAGGGCTGTTTCTCAGCATTGGGATTTAACAAAACAAATGATTCCAACACAAAAGAAATCACAACCAGCACGATGAACAAAAAACAAAAATAATACCAGCTCCTGCACTTATCTTCCACAGTTTGACTTCACTGCTGCCTGCACTTGCTAAACAGCCATGAACAGGATTTCACACAAAGCATTCAATAGTGCCACCATGTGCAAGGTTGATCAAACAGAAGAAAAACAATGGTTGATCCTTGATTCATTTTATATAGATAAATATTCCCATCAGAGGTGCTGAACACAAATGCATCTTTCTGGTCAGAAGATTCAATCCATGCAAGACATGATATAAACCCTGTGGATGGAACACAGACGTTCTGAATCATCTCTCCTAATGAAAGGTTCCAAATGATGATGTGACTATTTTTACCTAATTGAAAGTGTATCAGACTAATCATGAATGAGATGAAGGCACCTACCTCCACTCAAAAGCATTGAACCACTGGGGCTTATTTCCAAGGCATTCATGGCTTTAGTGTGCCACACAAGAGTAAATTTAAGAGAGAGCTGTGGTGTGTCTGTTAGTATACAACCATCCAGCATTACCATACTCACTTTGTCATCACAGGTAGAGGCCATTTTGGACATGCAGCATGCAATTTGATTTCAATATGTATGCCTGCATGTTTTTGTTCTTTATGTCATAAAGGAGAGATAATAAGAATAAATATGCTTGCATTAATGGGTAATCCAGGGGACACAAGGGAAGAAGAAACAATAATGAAGTATTTAAGATTTAAGGTTACTTAGGGGAGTTATCAGGAGAGAGGAGGCAGAAGAAAAACAACTGGGCTACTACCTGTCATATCCCGTCCATCCAACTCAACTATGACCTCCAGAACACAACTCTGCTTATACCTCCAGCACACTCTCTATCAATATGAAACTCCATTCCTCCAAACAACTCATAGATTTCCTTATGTATGTTCCTTGTTCTGTATTTAGTTTAGTCTCATCTCTCTGTTCCCTCTGATGCTGTGCAGCCCAGCTCTGGCATATGATCTCTCCGACCTCTAACTTACCTATTTACATAGCCTCTGATTTCCCTCCATATATATACTCCCACTCTGTATGTAGATAGCTCCATCATAGACTCCTCTTCCAATCCTCAGATCCTCTGATGTGTCTCCAACCAAGAAGGCTGTGACAGTGCAGAGACATGACACACAAGTCATGCATTGAGCCTTCACCCCTCCGGACATGACCCTCCAGACCTCTGGCCATCTCCAGCCATTCAATCCCCTTCAACCTCCGATCTCCAACCAGAGTTTGAGCAGAGAATATCCAGTCTTAGCACTACTATGGCAATCTCTGATAGTGATGGTGAGTAAACCTCAGCCACTAGCCCCTTTGGATGAGCCCCTATGTTAAAAATCCAAGGATATAACTTACCTAGGAAATGACTACATCAGTCGATGAACAAGGACCAGGACATTGAAGGCTAAACAATGACTGTAAGTAAAGAAAGAAAAATGCTGTATATAGGATTGAAATTAGTTGAGTATCAATATCAATTATGTCAAAGGCCCCAGCTTCCCATTGGTCCTATCACTGCCATTTCAGCCCTCTCATCTGCCAGTCTGTCTTTCCTCCTGAGCAGGGGGTTACTCCACTACCCCTCATGCAGCATAGAATGTTCTCTCATGAAAAGGTCTCTGCTGAACCATAGCAGGCAGAGCCTATGTCATTCCCATGCAGGCCAAGACTTTGATATGCAAACCATGTGGAGAAGTTTCCAGGATTAAATGAGGTATCTATAATCTGAAAATGATGGATCATCAGTGACAGAATATGAAGAAACCCAAGTAACTACCTTTACTTTCCTTGTGGCCCACCTTCCTGGCTGACTTGCTTACCCTTCATAGACATTTGTCAATCAACAGGCTCAAGAATATCTTGTGACAATCAAATCATGGGATATGCAATCTCAAGGCCAACTTAAGATTGTATTCCACAAAGTGAGTTAAAAGCTGGCCAAAAGATTAGCATCTGATAAGATTGTACAGGCAAAGGAGCAGTACCCACTACTGAATGAATACAAAGGTGATTGTGTGGTTTTCAAATACTTGATAATGTTGCTCAAAACCACAGCTGGACAAGCAACCTAGTGTAGCTTCCAGTCTGCCTGCAGTCTACTATCAATGTATGTATGGGCTACACAATCAAGCATCACCTACACTATGTACAATTCTTGGATAACAAGGGGGTTAGCTGCCTCCCTCAGCATACAGCCTTTCAATAATCTACAATCAGGTCAACCTCCTCCATTCTCCTGGCATACAGTGTAGGGAATGGTGGTTCCCTGTTCTCATATCCAGCATATCCAGCATATCCTGTACAATCTAGTCCTCATATCCAATCCAATCCGTCCTCATCTGTCACCTGTTGGTAAATCAATTGTTCATTTTACTACACTGGACACTTTCATTTGTACATCCAGTCAATCCAGTTCTGTTGACCTGGTCACCAGATACATAGATCTGATGATCCAGTTTTCAATCTGGTCATGCTCTTTACATATATTTAGAGTCTCAGGTGTGCCCAGACTATAAAAGTTGTGTTTTGCATGCAGCACAATATCATCTTTTGATCATCTATCTATCTGCCATCTATCATCTGTCCATCTCGTGTTCAGTTCTTCTTCATTGTCAGTGATCCAGCCATGTCTGTGATCATCATCTTCATTCTTCTGTCCTGATCTGTGAAGAATCAAGTCCTATGCTTGTCAGCCATGTCTGAAGCATAGGAGCTCTTGCAGATCATCATCCATTTTATCTCCTGTAAGTCCTCTGGTTCTCTTCTGCAGAGCTCTACTCTACGAATTTTCCCTGGGATGAACCTAACATCCCTTCATTTCCTTTCTTTGTGTTGCTGACCTGCTAGTTTCCTGTCCAGAGACATATAGCAGTCCAGGTCATTCAACCTCTCTTCAATGTCCTGTTCTGTCCTCTAGGATTCAAACAGAGTAGGTCAGTTAGTGGCATCTAAGCAAGTAGAAAATGTGTGAACTGACCAGGTGAAGGGAAATGAAAGACAAAGGAATGAAAGTAGTCGCTGAGTACACCGGAGGAGCACTGAAGCACCACTTTGGCTGCACTACACACAGCAGCATATATAGTACTTTGAGGGACTGTCTTCATGTCAGCATTGCCCTGTTCAATTGAGATCATCAGATCAATTCCTCTTTGACAGTTAGAGGAATTTCACCTTTGCCAAATAAAGGAAATCTGCTTGACCTAATTCTGTGTTGCCATCATTTGACTGGATTTTGACCAAGTCCAATGGGTGCTCTGCAATAGATACATGGTCTCATGGTCTCAAAATTGTCCATCATCTCTGTGTCAACATTCCTCATACTGTCCATGCCCACCTGAGTCAGTGTTTCAATGACCACTCTCCTGACTATCAAATCTATGACAGTGTTGACCTTGTCACACCAGACATCTTCCAGGTGACTGAACTTGCATTCTAGTACTTCTCTTGCATGCATTGCTTTTTGTATTGCACTTCAAAGAGAATTACCTGTATGGAGAGGACCTTCTATGACAAACTAAGAGTGATGCAATACATTGAAATGACCACTTACTCTAATAGTGAGCAAGGACCTATGGTGGCAGATCCAGCTTGCAAGTCCACAGCCACATAGTGAGGAGTGGCAGGAAGCTCAAAATTCTGTGTTAGGGATAACTCCATAGCTGCCCAACAAGAAAGGGTGAAAGGGGTGAAAGGAGACCCCCATGGTTGGAATGGTGCCATGATCAATTGAAAGGGAGACCTGCAGGTCAGTGTAGAAACAGGTATGGTTGTGTGTGGATCAGGGTGGCAATGATAAGGGCTGTAGTGAGCAGGGTAGGAATCACTCACATGGTGATGCAATTTCATGGTGATGCACATCAGCTTTCTGCACATGCAGAGTTGATAAGAAGTCTAAGAAGAATTAAGTCAGGACATACCTTTTCATGATGGTGATAGTGACCCAATCCAACATTGTGAACCACTTGTCTATTCTGGGCATTTATGTTGTCTATGTCACCCTTGCAACATCAGAGTCACAAAGACAGCAGAAACAATGATATGTATGGGTCAGAGCACATCTTTTCATGATGTGGCAATGGTCTTGCTTGTCCACTCCAGGCAGTTCTGACTACCCTTCCTCCAGCATCACCCATAGTCAACCTTATTGCACCTTCTTATTTACTTTCTACATCTGGTCTTACCATCTCAACATCCCCACCCTGTGCCCCATGTCTTTTCCTTGAGCTCAAGCAGAGGCAGAACCTCCAGCCTAGAGAAATCTGCTCTTCATCCAAGTGTCCTCACCTCAAATTTGCTGAACACACCAACCATACTACCTCAATCTTTACACTTCTGCATGAGCCCATCCAGGAAATACTTACATTCTCTGGAAACAGAGACCTGTGGACTTTCTTGAAAGTATGCATTCTTTTTAGAGAACTCATCAGCTTTCTTCTTCTTAATGCCTTGGGATTCAAGCCTAGTTGATGGCTTTCAGCATACACAACTCAATATCAGGCACTTCTGATTTTGAGATGTCTGGACTCCTTCATTCCAACTGCATACATATCTCTCAGCAGTGAATATATTTTTGCAGACGCCACATGCCACTGGTATAGTAGCTGTCTTCCTCACTTGCAGTGATTCCATCTCAATGACTGTGGCTGTGACCACTTTGTGAGGCACAGTAGCAGCATGCTGTCATCAAGTCTCTTTTTCACACATTGCCCAAACCACATCTTGTCCCCCAAGAATCAGGTTTTCTAGGGTTACCAACATTTGACTCTTACATCTTACTTCATTCTCTTTGGACACTCATCTCATCTTTTGTCCCCAACTGACCTTATTTATGATGACTGTTCTCCTCACTTCCCTCTCAAGGTTCTCTCCATTCAAAGTATCAGATTTAGCAGTGCAACTTGGAACAAGTTGCTGTCCTCACTAACTTTCTCTCAGCTTACAAATCTCCAGATAGCCTGTGAGTGCCCTCTCACTACCCTACTTCCATTCCTCAAATACCACCCCTCCATCAATGTCCTTGACATTAGCACCTGCAGAAAAGAAAACCCCAGGTCTATTTCTCAGTATTGCTCAGTCTTCCTGGTCAGTCTTCCCTCTCTCTGCCATCTTGGAGGACCTGCAGGATATATGCATGGACTTGCAAAGCATATTCACCATCCTAAGCTCATGAGGTCTCTTGTGATAATCCTTATGCAACTTCCTCTCACATGAACACTTGTTTCCACAGTGCTGGACTGTACCTAGCACTTCTTCAACTTAGCCTCTGTTGAAACCACATTATTGTTCAGTGGAAAGATGAAGGAGGACTGTATCCAATTCTCTGAACATGAAAATGTGTTTGCAACACCCAACAGCTGGACTTTGAGCATCACACACACCTTATGAATGAGGGGGTGAACCATCTAGTAAGTTCAGTGTAGAATCCATTTCATCATGACTGACCTTGTCCCTTTGAGTCCCATTGTGGAGCTTGGTTTCAAGCATTCCCTGAAATACAGAGTCAAGATAATTCCGGACATATTCAACAATGCTGATGCACTCCACACAGAATTCATCAACTTCACTCCTCACCAAGAAGGAATCTGCTTTGAATTATCAGACTTTTAAGGACTCGTATCACACCATAGTGTACTATTAGTGTATCCACTCCACACTCAGCATGGAATCCAGTCAATTCTAGATATCAATGTGTTCATTGTCTAGTTTCTGATAAGCCTGTCAAGCTGAGCATCATCACTCCTTGCTGAGACAATAATCTCATGTTGTCCTTTTAGCTGTATGCACCCACATGATGCAAGCTTTGTCAGCTAAATTGGGAAATGTTTTCTCAAATTTGTCTATCACTACAAAAGGTACATCAATGCCACTTGTATCTCTCTTACCTCTGTTCTGCAGTGCACTTACTTAGTGGGATAGCATAGGCTATCATTGTGTAAAATAATGTGAATGGTCATCCTTGCAATAGTTAATGATGTTAATTGTGAATACAGAATCTCATATCAGAGTCCATGTCATCCTCACCATCCATAAACACCAATGCCACCAGTAAGTACCACATTCCTGATCTATCAAGTCAATTCACACACATGTTTTTCCAGACAATGGGCCACTCTTGTTTGTCAGCCACCCAGATGCCTGGCAAGTGATCATGGACTTCACCACAAGCAAGATCAAGTTCCCTCAAATGCACAACATTTTCTCCAGCATCAGTGATCATGCTGTCCACCACTGGCAGACATTATTTACTCAGCTCTTCAGTATCTTTGAACAGAATTATGAAGCAACCACGATTGATGTCATAGAAACCACAATGAAGGCTCAGGGAGTTTCTTTTGGAATAGCATCAGCTGGCACACGGGCAACTGGTAAGTGAACCCATCTAAAATGTATATAGAACTGTAACATTGACTTAGGTCAAGTCTGTCATGCCAAGTGCCAATGCTCAGAACCCAGTTCATCTCAGAAGCATCATAAGATACATGTTTATTGACCTTTACATTGATTTACTAACAATTTCATATAGATGTCAAACTGGATAGCATGAAACCACCTCGATTTGAAAGCTCATGTCACCAACAATGATGAAGGGGAAGGAAAGGAAGAGAAGGAGAAGGAAGAAAGAGGTACATAGGGGCCGCATGTCATCCATTCCTGTATTCTAACTGGTCCTAGACCCTTTTGTCGTCTTTGATACCACAACTGAACCACAAAGTCGGACTGGTACAAAGCAGCATGTTCAATCCACCTCTTCAAATGTGCATCTGTCAAGGTACACAGATGTTGTTAATTCTCTCGAATGATGATATGACAATGAAGGAGAAAAAGAAATGGAAGATGAAGAAAATACATCTCCAGATAGGAAACTAGCAGGTCAGTAACACAAAGAAAGAAAGTGAAGGAATGATTGGTTCATCCCAGGGGAATTGCAGGTAGAGGATCAAGGAAATGCAACTGCAGGGTTTACAGGACTCCTTGATAGATGATCTAAAAGAGCTCCTGATGCTTCAGACACAGCTGACAAGCATAGGACTTGATTCTTCTAGGATCAAGAGAAGAAGAGAAGAGGTTCAGATATGACTGGATTGATGAGGACAGAAGACTCAGACTCAAATTGAGTGATAGATGATTGATTGATTCTGTGCTGTATGCAAAACACAACTCTTATCATCTGGGCACATCCAAGACTTTAAATCAACATAAAGAAGGGAAAAGAAGGGAGCATCCAACATGAATCTGATGACCAGATCACAATACAGAGCATCCAGTACATAGCATCCAGTACACTATACATATAGTAGAAGTCCATCTCATAGATGGACCAGATTGAAATGAAATGGATAAAAGGAATAGGATATGTATGAGTAGGGCAGACTGGAACTAGATTTGACACAGATAGACACAGATGCTTGATGACTCAATGACAACCTAGTGAAAGTCAAATAGATGTAGAATGACCAGATATGGACCTAAGGAGTGATGGCTCCTTACATCTAAGGAGACTTTAGCAACTGACTGTCTCCAGTCAGTCATGTGATTGTGAGAAGCGGAGTTTGAATGGTGGACAAGTCATGTTGCACTTAGGTGTGACTTGCCACAACAACACTTCTTTCTTCTTCAACCACAAAAGCAACAACAACAATCCCAACATGTCAACTACTCCCACCATCACCAACATCCTCACATTTGCATGAGCTGAGAAGATGGATAGTCTGAAGGAGGCAGTGGTCAAGGCACTGCAATCTGCAGATGAACAGGTCTGTGACATCAGGAAAGTGGTATCATATGACAAGGAGGAGCTGCAGGAGAAGCAGGAGATGTGGGTGAGGGAATGGGATGTGTGAAAATATACCTCCCCCAACCTCCGGCCTCCTGAGGCTCATCACCACAACTCCAAGGTTGATGCACATCAATACTGCTATCTCCACTCCAGAGCATCTCAAAGTTGATCTCTTTACTCAGTAAGGTCCTCTTCTTCTTTTGGGCCTTATATTTCCTATTTCAGACATCATGTCAGAGTTACATCTGAGTTCATATGCTCAATCTCCATCACTATTTTAGTCCATTCTTCTCATCTCACTCCCTCAGTTGTCCTGCCACCAGTGTGCACAACTGAGTCTGGGCCTTCTTGCTCCTTCATAGTGCACCCATTTTGACAGAATGGCACCCTGGTAAGTAATACAAGTTGTATCACACCTTTTCACATGCTAACTTGTTCTATAGAAACAACTAAAGACTTGCCTCTGGAAGGCACAGGAACACAGGGTTGAGGTCTGCATCAGCAATGTGACAGTTGCTGTCATACAAGTGGTGGGTCTGTTGGCAGAGTGATGGAAGGCAGAGGTAGCAGATTAGCAGATGATTGAGGAGGAGCAGGTGGCTGGAGTAAAGGTGGCACAGGAAATGGCAGAGGTGGATGTGTGAAGATGGATCAAGGAGGAATAGTTGGCTGAGACAAAGGCAGCTCAAGAAGAAGTGGAGGCTGCCACTCCCACACCAGCAGCGGAAGCAATGGATTTGACAGAGCTGGTAGTGAGTATGATGAAGGTGATGGTGGGGAAAAAAGACATGGTGAGGACAGATGAGGTGGGCAGGCAGGATGGGCTGGTTGATGGGGAAGTGGCATGGCCACTCATGGTTGTGATACCATGACCCAAGGTGAGTGTATGACCCACCCAGACAAAAATCAAACTGACCATCCGTAGCATAAACAGATGCTGGCAGCAAACAAGGACAAGGGGAGTAAGCCATGGAAGATGAAGAAGAGGATGACCAATGAGATGAAGGGAATATGGCACATTATGCCATTCTCCCACTGTGCATGATCTGGTACTGCCTGCACTGGATCAGAAGGACAGACCTGTGTCCACTGCAGGAAATTGAAGGCCAAACGTGAGAAGTTGTCAGGTCAAGGAAAGGTGAAGAAGGCAGAGGAAAAGGTAAAGATGGCAGTGCCAATGGACAGGAAGGATAAGGCACCCACTGAGTACTGGATTGAATTGATGTGGTGAGGGGCTAATAATCCAGTAGAATGGCCAAACACCAGAAGATGAAGCTGGTCTGGCTTGAGGACAAAGAAGAGGATGAAGAAGATGAGAAGGATGGACCCAGATCCAGCAGGCCCATCAAACCAGGTCATGCCAGCCAGAGGGAAATGGTGGCCCATATGGCCAATCACTTGGAGGTGCACCTGCTGGGCTCACAGGCACATCTGAAGGAAATAGAAGCAGAGGTGGGAGAGACGGGGGCAGAGATCACTGACCACCTGAAAGAGCTTCAGTAAATCCAACAGCTAGCAGAGGAGCCAGGTAGATTTTAGTTTAACATAGATTACCTCTCCTTTCTCCTGTAGATAAGTCATGTATGAGTATGAATGATCTTGAATCCACATCTGTGTCCATGTGAATCCAATCCAGTCCCTAAGTAGGAGAGAGAATGAAATGTAAGCAAAAGTGTAATGAAATGGATTTGAAACAAGTTTGAATAACACCAGATTGCAAGCATTTGCCTGACTTGTCTTCATTGATCAACTTTCACTTCTATGCCTACACAGATGGACTGAATTGTAAGTGAACCAGATGATAAGTGTCCATACCAGTGTAAAGTAGCTAAAGGACTTAGAATGAAGTCCTAAGCAAATATGTAGGGTGGGATTGTAGGTCTTGACCCAGAGGATTGCAAAGAGAATGAAAGAGGACTATAAGAAGGGCTCACTGATTGTTCACAGGACATTGGAAAAATGAGTCTGGCTTCCCCTCATTCAGTAGGGCTAGGAAACCAACTTGGTGTTGCAGGACTATGGCAGAAATGGGGGAAACTGGAGGGCAACTGGCTTAGGATTGATACTGAGTGGAACTAGATGGTTTGCATAGTGATGGTAAGGGAGTACATCTCTAATTCAGGCATACCCAAATGATATATCACAAGGAAAACACAAAAGAAGACTATTTGACTCTAAAAGAATGGATCTGGTGTGCAAGAAAGTGATCTGGTGTGCAGGAATTCAGTATCCAGTGGACTGGATAGATATCCTGTGTGCATGAGTCCAGGTTCAGTACATTGAATTGAAAGGAAACAGTAGACAAACAATAGATGGATCAAAAACTGAACTTTAGACAACTACTGGATTGACTTGAATCAGGATAGACAGTAGTGCAGAGCAGTCCCAGATCGACTGGAGTGCAGGATAGGTACTAGAGATGGCTAGGGATGACCTGATATCACTGTAGGAAACTGTACTTTCCTACACTGGATTGAGATCAGATTGAAGCAGCAAATGGGCGCTTTCAGGTGATGTGCACATTAGAAAGAAATTAGCTACTTGGAGTGTGAATCAGGAGGACTTTAGTATGAAACCAAACAATATTCACTATAGTAATAGATGGTTGTTTTCATATTTTTATTCTTTTTGTGTAGTCTGCTGATATTTTTGTGTGTTTTATATAGTATTGTAAGAATGCAGTTTTTCTTTTTGATATGAGAGATGTCACCAGATCAAAAACTGGGGCGGAGCAGAGATCACCAGACTAAACCTGGGATAGAAATGAGTACAACAGTATTATTGATTGAGATGTATGAGTGGCAGATGGTCAGTATGATGGAATAGGATCTTGAAAAATGAAGATGGATTGGAGATGGACAGGGACAGGATGAAGTTGATTGATTTATTGAATAATTGTTAGGGCTGTGTGGATGAACTCTGGAGATATCGATAGGACCTTGGCTTCACCTTATGTGGTGCACCACTCTCCAAGTCTCAGGGTTGTGATCCTGTGTTTGCAGAGGGTCAGAGGTGTGAAGTTGAGTTGTCTAGACTTGGAGGAGAGTGGAGAATATCTGTTGGAGTTCAGCAGAGAGCCAAGCATCAAGCTGATCGAAGAGAGAGAACATCGAGTGCTCAATTTGATATTATGACTAGATAGGTACAGCAGAGATGGTACAGAATATATACTACAGAGGAGCATCAGATTTGTAAGAAAGTTGTAATGGATGAGTAATGAAACAGAGGTTGGAAAACTAAGAACTGAAGCTGTGCACTGTTTGTGCAGTTCGCTGGAGCTGTGCTGCACAGAGATGGGAAAAGGTACAGAGTGTGAGATCTAACTAAATAAGGAACAAAGACATAATGTGATATATGTATGGAGGTCCAGAGGAACAGATATGCATAATGGATGTGAACACACTGGAGATAGGAGTGGAGTTTGTGCTTGGAGGACCAGAGTTGTCATGGATATGACAATCATGGATAAAAGTCTTCTTCATCAGATTTTCTTTCTTCCTCTATGCCTACTGAATAACCATTTTCATGACCAGAAACTGTGAAAAGAAATGATTGAATCCCAAGGGGATCCAGATCTGTGAGCAGATCACTAGTAAATGGAAGGACTGTTAAGTCCTTTCCCTTCCACAAGGGAGTTTTATCAATGACCTCCTGGGCATTGTGCCACAGAAGAGAGGAAAAAGAAAAAGATGAAACAAGATGATACAGATGAGGAGGGTCTAGCATGTCATGGACCATGACCAGACAATGGAATGAGAACATGGATACATGATTTGATGGGAGAACTGAGTTGTGAATAGGCAGAACCAAGGGCAGATTAAAAGAAACTGGTAATGGATCAGAAGAAACCAGTGGCAGATCAGGACAAACCAGCAATGGATGAGAATAAAGCTGCAATGAAGGTGCATCAGGATACAATGAAGGTAGGGGTGTGATCAATGACACATGAGCACAGAAGGCAATGGCTACTGGAACAATGTACAGAATCAATGAAAGGTCTGTCACAGGGTCAGATGAAGAAGGAGGCAGTAATTCAAAGGAAGAAGCTTTGGTGAAAATTGAAGAATCAACAGTCAAGATGGCATCATCATTGAGGGGTGCAGCAGAAGGTGAGTACAATGTAAAAGATGGTGATGAAGTAGTAGGAATGAACTCAGGATCTACGAGATCCTGAGTGGCAGACAAAATAGACAAGGTAATGCAAATGAAGTCCAGACCTGTGTGATCCAGATTGATGTATGAGGTGGATGCAGGCCCGAGTGCCTTTGAGGGTAGAAATGAGTAAAGAATGAGCTGCAACAGGCTCAGGATGAGGTGCATGAAAAGAAAGTATAAATGTGGTGGCAGCCAATGTGTCTGCTATCAGATATGAACCATCTGGGTGGATGTTGGATCAGATGATAGCCAAGCAGTCCCAGACCAGGTCACAGACCTCGAGCAGTATCCCTCTCTTGAAGATGCAGTTGCAGTCTGCTTGGGATATCCTGTGAAGTGAGATTAGCAGTGATGACATCTTGAAGAATTGACGATGATATGATTCAAGGTCATCAAGACCTTGGAGTGGTTTCAATTGTGATGCATCTACAAAAGTCAGCAAGTCATCTTCAAAATAACAACTACCAGATTCACAACCAGAATAAAGCAGGACAAGGGCTGCTGTGAATGCAAACCAATTTGATAGTCTCCCAAAGCTCTGCCTTATCAAGGGGCATGTAGTATGGTGTGCACTCGATCCTCTGTCAGTCACTGAGATCTTTCTGTGTGCAAAAATTGTCAATATCTTTGAGGAAATGTAAAAGGGTCATTGGCAGTCTGTTGAATGAAGGTGTGGCTGGTATCCATGACAAAAAGGGTTGAACATAATCAAACTGGATCCAGGTCAAGCATACCAGACCAGATCAGATGAGAACAGATAGAACATAGGCAAGGAAACATAGCAGAAAATGTAGTCAAAAGGGATGATCAAAGGTTAATCAATGGCAAATGGTAGAAAGGTACGTGAAATAAAGGCATGAAGAGCCTGAGACATGGAGGAGAAAGTACCAGATGACAGAAATGATGTCTGGTGTGATCAGACCAGAGTCGAGTGGTCAGACTGACAGCAGATTGATTGTTGTGAATGCTGGATGTATTGAAGCTTTTAGTGATCAGTTGCTAGGTTGAGAGAAAAATTTTGGGGGTTAGATGCACCTGGGGCTCCCTTGAAGATCGTCTAAATGCCCCTTGTGGTGGGCTCCAGATGAAGGGAGATTAACTGACCTAGACTGCTATAGGTCTCCAGATAGGAAACTAGCAGGTTAGTAACACAAGGAAAGAAAGTGAAGGAACACTTGATTCATCCCAGGGGAATTGCAGGTAGAGGATCAAGTGAATGCAACTGCAGGGCTTACAGGACTTCTTGGTAGATGATCTAAAAGAGCTCCTAATGCTTCAGACACAGCTGATGAGCACAGGACTTTATTCTTCTAGGATCAAGAGAAGAAGAGTGATATAACTCAGAATCACTTAAGGCTCTAGGCTGCTTTCACTAGTCAAGGGAAGGGAAGAGAAAATGAGTCAATGCCATAGATGCTGAGGAAAACACCAAGAGGACAAGACTGCCCTCCAGTGGCTGCATTCTTGTGCTTTATATACTAGTCTACATGTTTTTATCTATTGTACTCTAATCTAGATGTCCATGAGGATACCATAAGGATTAGATGTGAAGGAGGCATGTTGTGAAAGAATGGAAGATGATGCATGTGTAGAGTAAGGGTATAAAATGATGGTAGGGTCATGGGTGATGCATGGAAGACATAGGAATGTTCTAGGAGAGTCTGGAATGAATAGCATGTCATACTTGTTAGAATTATGAGGGGCTAAATGAGTATACTACAAATAATGTAAGTGGCTGAGTATAATGATGTATTAGGAGTATCTCACCTCAGCGCAGTTCAGAGGGAATGAACTGAGGTGTCATATCATATTGTACAAGTATATGTAAGTGGCCTTTTGGCCAGGTACAAATGAATAGTAACCAACATGATGTGGTGAGACGAAGGAACAAGGTACTAGGTATGAAGAAACAAGTATCAAAGGGATGAACTAGGGATAACAATCAACTAACGTCACTACCAAACAGCTTGACCATGTCTGACAGTACTGTATGAGTGGAAAGGGTTTGCATGATGAAATACAAAGTTCTGGTTGGACTGTTGTGCTTCCAAGTTGGAAAGCATCACCTCTAGTGTGTCAAATATTTTAAGTATGGTCAGAAGTGTCAGAAGGGTCAAATATGTCGGAAGGGATGTGGAAGTGACTGTAACACTACCCCCCTTCTATGAATCACATTCCAGGTCCAGAAACAACCATTATGTTATCATATGGGGTAAATAAGTTAGAAAATTCAGTGTTGATCATACAGAGGTGATGAGGTGCATTGGGGTGTTTCTTATGGAAATCTGTGACAGTGCACTGCACATTAGCCAAAGCAGATTTAGGCTCCCATGTGCAATCTTCATCACTCCAGCCTTTCCAGCGAACCAGATATTCCAGATGCTGGCCCCAAAGGCATGAGCCCACAATATAGTCTACTTCATATTCCTCATCACAGTCTTCTGTCACCTGGACTGGTGCTGGATGAAATGCTGTCAGTCCTGGCAGACATTCCTTGTAGGGTTTTACCCTACATATATTAACAACTGGGTATATCTGCATAGTTCTGGGAAGCTTTAGCTCAACTGCATTACTTCCAACCAGCTTGATGATCTCATATGATCCCAGCCATCACTCACTGAGCTTCTTTGATGCATGGGTCAACCATAGATTATCTGTGGAAAGCCAAACTCTATCTCCAACCCTATATTCAGGGGCTTCAGAGCAGTGCTTATCAGCTTGGACTTTCATCTGCTCCTGAGCTTTCAATAGATTATCTCTAGTCTCCTGTAGTGTTTGATCCATTATATTGGCAAATTCTTCAGTGGCTGGCACTGTAGAGACTTTCTGCTCAATGCCCATTTTTGGCTGATAGGATCTAGTAACTTCCAATGGAGATTTCTTTGTTGAAGCCTGCTTCTTAGAGTTATAGGAGAATTGTGCAATCAGAAGCCAGTCCATCCACATATTCTGCTTTTCTGCTGTAAATAGTCTGAGATACTGCTGGTGATCTCTGTTCATGCACTCTGTCTGTCCACCTGTCTGTGGATGATAAGTAGTAGATAACTTAGGGGTAATTCCAAGTATTTTGCAGATGTCCTTCATAACCTGTGAGGCAAACTGTGGTTCTCAATCTATATAATAGACTTTGAAAGACCATGATGCTTCCATACATTCAATAGATAAAGATGTGCAGTATCCAGTGCTGTGACTGTCTTGTTGCAGGGAATAAATTTGACTTCCTTTGAAAACCTATCCACCACCATCAAAATGGCATCAAATCCATTGAATTGAGGTAAATCTGTGATAAAGTCGGCGGAAATATGTCCCCATGGTGATTCCAGTACTTCCAGCAGAACCAGTTTTCTGAAAGGGGCTGTGTTACTCCCCTTGAAACATGCACATCTGTCATAGTGTGAAATATAATCTTTTACAAACTTTGCCAATAATAGCTGTGCTGCAGCAGTTCTATGGTCTTTTCATAATCTGGATGTCCAGCAACAGGTGTGTCATGGTGCATCTGCACTATATGCATCCGGAGTTCCAGATTTGGTGGAATAAACATTCTTCCTTTCATATCATAGAGGATTCCATCCTTGTCTTCACAACTACTATATTCTTCGCAAAGTTTCATTTCTTCTGATTCTTTCAATCTTACAGTTGCGTCCTTGATGTCTTGTTTCAGTTGTTCACTTTCATCAGAGATCAAGATGGTCATCCTAATCTTCTCCAGTGGAATGACTAGCACTCCCTTATTATCATCTTCTACTCCTGGAGTATGATCTTTTCTTCTAGATAGGGGATATGTTAATCCACTTGAAATTGAATTTAGTTAAATATTGTGCCCATTGAGCCTGTCAATGATTTAAGTCCTGATGCTGCATGAATCACTGCAAGTTTGCATGGTCATTCCAGATCTCAAACTCCTGTTTGGCACCTTCTAAGTAATGTCTCCACAGTTCCAGGGCTCAGATAATACTCAACATTTCCTTATCTGCCACAGGATAGTTCCACTCTTTCAGAGACATGGAATGGGAGGAGTAGGCAACTGGGTGCCACTTTCCTTCTAACTCAATAGATAATACTGCCCCAGTAGTGAAGTAAGAGGCATCACTTTCTAGTCTAAACTTGGAATAAATGCAAGGATAGGTGCTGTAGTAAATTTCCACTTTAGCATGTCAAATGCAGTCTGCTGGGCTTCCTTTCATTCAAATGGAATATCCATCTTTTTGAGGTCATTCAAAGGTCGTGCAACCTGTGCATAGTCCTTGATGAATCTCCTGTAGAAGTTGGCTAACCCTAGAAAGCTCCTAACTCCCTTTACACTCTTTGGTTCTGGCCATTCCAGAATGGCATTGACTTGACAGTCATCCATTTTTATTCCATCTTTTCCAACAATCATTCTGAGAAATTCCACCTTGGAAGCACTAAATGTCCATTTTTCTAGTTTGACAAATAAATCATTCTCTTCAAGTCGATGGAGAACCACCATGACAATCTTATCATGCTCCTCCTGACTGTCTGTCTTCATGAATATCATCAGATCATCAATATATGTATATGACCACCACATCCTCCATATCAGCAAAAATTTCATTCATCATTGCTTGGAAGGTGGCAGGGAAGTTGCATAGACCAAAGTACATCACCAGGGGTTCATATGCTCCATGGAAGCATACAAAGGCAGCTTTCCATTCATCACCTTCCTTGATGCGTACATTGTTGTATCCCCATCTTAGGTCCATCTTTGTAAATATCTTAGCACCTTTCAGCTTGTCCACCAGTTGGGATATTAGTGGAAGCGGATAGTTATTCTTTACAGCGTGCTCATTGAGATAGCAGTAGTCCTGTACCATTCACTTGCGACTATCCTTCTTTGGCACAAAAAATACTGGAGACATCTGAGGGCTTTCGGAAGGTCTAATATATCCCTTCTTCAGCTGATCATCTCTAAAGGCAGACACTTCTTCCTGCTCCTGTGGTGAAAGGAATATAATCCTGCCCTTCTTGGGTTTAAATGAGTCTTTCATGTCAATAGCATGGTCCCATGGCTTCTGGAGTGGAATTTGTTCTGACTCATGCTTTGAAAAAACAGGTAGATACTTGTGGTACTGCTTTGGTACCAACTTGACCAGGTCTATGTCCATTTTCACTGGCTCTTCAAGAGCTACTCAAGTGGCATGCACTGCATAACCACACTCTTCCTCCTCTTTTTCAAGGCATCAATGATATACACTCTTCTCCTGAAGTAGATAGCATGACTGTGGGCATCAGAACATCTTCACTTTGCCTTTGCCCAGTCAATTACAGGGTTGTCCTTCATCAACCATGTATATTCCAATATGACCTGGTTCTTTCCAAGGTCAGTGACTTCTCCAGTGACACACCCTCTGTGTCCTTGGTAGTTGATAATAACTTCAGCATAGTGAGTAATGTCATCTGTGGAGTTCTTTGTTCCATCAACATTAAATACAGGGATGTGGTTCTAGAGCTGCTTCATCAGAATTCTGTTCACTCCTGCCCACTTCCAATCCACAAAGATTACATTAGCTCCACTGTATAGCAGCGCTTCTGCAGTAATAATGTTCTTCTTTTCAGCTGGGGAGATCTGAATCTTCCTGATGATCTCTTTTAATACTTTAACTCTAACACAAATTTCATCTGGGATTTTGACTTTGCCTTCAATTGTTCCGAGTGTTCTGGGCTTCTGAGGTTCTGAGGTTCCAGGTTCCGAAGTTCCTGTGATTCAGGACCTTTCTGAAGCAGAAGCAACTGCATTTACTATGTACTGACATAAGTTATCAGAATTGTCCATTGCAGTTTCTTCTTCCAGAACACTGAAGCAATTATACATAGAAGTTCTTGCTGTGTCAACACCCAGAGTATTTACACAGCTCTTCATTTTCCCTTAGATTCTGTAGTAGCAACATCTGCAAAGTAAAATTTCATTTTGTCAAACATCATGCCCCTCACAGCCTTTGCTCAGGGGTCACTCTCCCATGTGGTAGTGGCAGGAATCTCTGTTGCTCATGCCTGATAGTGTTGGCAATCATTCTTGTGCCACCCACCAACCCACTTGCACAGGAGGCATTCCTTTTTTGATTCTCAACACTGTAGAAAAAAGTGTCCTTCTTTGCTGCAATTGTAGCAGACTTTCTCCCTTCCAGTACCAGGAGCAGCAGCTCCAATATCCATTGCATCTGGATCCTTATTTTGGGATCCTCCTGAATATTGGAATGTCTGTCCAATAATAAAGTCAAGGGCTTCTCTGGCTGTGCCCACATGACAAATTTCTTGCAGGTATGCATCAACTTCATCTTTCTGGTTTCCTTCTCAAAAGATCTGGGCAATGGTGCCCTGTGCAGTATTTCTTTCAAAAAGTTCAATAGCATGACTGTCGCCAATGTTAGCTGGTCTACAAAGAGACTCCCAATAAATAATGTAGTCATCCATGGCCATCCTTTCTTGGGTCACCTTCCGGAGTTTATCCGAGGCTCAGTCTATCTGGTTCATGGATCTGAAGAGTCCTCAGATATCAGAGACCAATGTGTCCCACTGGTAGTTATTTCCTAATGCTAGCCAAGTCTCTGCAAACTTTCCAGCTCTTGCCCCCTTGAGATGTGACAGTACTGCAACAATGGCATCATGAGATCCTTCCATAATGGCTCTCCTGTTAATCCTGAGCCACCCTTTGATCTTTGCCCACCATTCCTCAAATTTAGCATGGCTTCCATCATAATCTCCAGGATCAGCAAAGACTTCAATCTTTCAAAAGAACCTGCCTCCCATTCTGGATCCTTGACTCTGTGTGAATGAGGTGGCCTGATCTTTTAACTTCTGGATCTGCATATTGGCCTGGTCCAGCAAGCCTCTAGTGGTGGTGTGCCTAGCCTTCAACTATTGATACATTCCAAGGAACTGATTAAATTCATTTAAAATTGCATTGACTTTCTTAGTCCAGTCAATGGCAGGATCAGCCAGGATCTGATTCAACTGCATAGCCATGATGCTGGAGTATTTATAATAAAATGGGTAAGGCTGTAGTGATTCAGGATAACACTTTGTACATGGGTACGAAAAATTCTGGGGTAGATCACTGCAGTCATATATGCTGGCTGTTGAGATTTTTATAGTATTTCTGGCATTGTCTTCACCTACACTTTGGGATAGGAGTCATGTACCTTTCTCTTACTTCTTTCCTCCTGAGGGATGCTCCTGTAGTGAGTCTATTGTCCCTTTGCCTATTAAAGGCTTCCAACTACTCACATATCTCCTGAGGCATGGAGAGACAAAGTATTTCAGTCTGAAGTAGATGAGAGATGGGACTGGGGATGGTGGTGCTACATTCTCCAATGGCTCTAGCATTGTAGAGCAATAATCTGATAACTCCCCTTCCTTGTAGTCACATCTGTCAACTCGGGTTACTCTGTCTGACTTCCAGCCTATGTGGGAGTGGGGGTGAGAAAAGATATCAAGGGCAGCCTGCGCTACAGCTCCCTTGATAAACTCCACTACTTCTAGTTCTGTGGGATAGGCCTGCTCAACCTTTTTCAAGCAACCACTACTAAAACCTAGAGAAGACACTAAGGGGTGGTAAGCATCAACCAACTTCCCTTTAGAACTTCAGAAGGACTTCTGTCAGCATACTGAGGTGCTTCTTCAAAAGACCTTCAGCACTTCATGACCTGAGAGTGAAGTAGAGAGAAAAGGAAAGTCTTGTCCTAATGATATGACTCAGAACCACTTAAGGCTCTAGGCCGCTTTCACTAGTCAAGGGAAGGGAAGAGAAAATGAGTCGATGCCATAGATGCTGAGGAAAACACCAAGAGGACAAGACTGCCCTCCAGTGGCTGCATTCTTGTTCTTTATATACTAGTCTACATGTTTGTATCTATTGTACTCTAATCTAGATGTCCATGAGGATACCATAAGGATTAGATGTGGAGGAGGCATGTTGTGAAAGAATGGAAGATGATACATGTGTAGGATAAGGGTATAACATGATGGTAGGGTCATGGGTGGTGCATGGAAAACATAGGAATGTTCTAGGAGAGTCTGGAATGCATAGCATGACATACTGTATGAGTGGAAAGGGTTTACATTAAGACATAGAAAGTTCTGGTTGGACTGTTGTGCTTCCAGTGCTTCCAAGGTTCCGGTTCCCATGGTTCTGAGCCTTCCGAGCTTCTGTGTTTGAAAGCATCACTTCTAGTGTGTCAAATATTCTAAGTATCGTCAGAAGTGTCAGAAGGGTCAAAAATGTCAGAAGGGATGTGGAAGTGACTGTAACAAAGAGAAGAGATCCAGATATAACTGAATTAACAAGGACAGAAGACTCACATTCAAGTTGAATGATAGATGATTGATTAATTCTGTGCTGTGTGCAAAACACAACTTTTATAGTCTGGGCACATCTGAGACTCTAAATAAACATAAAGAAGGAAAAAGAAGGGAGAATCCAACATGAATTTGGTAACTGGATCACAATACAGAGTGTCCAGTACATAGCATCTGGTATACTATATGTACATATAGTAGAAGTCCATCTGGTAGATGAACCAGATTGAAATGAAATGAATACAAGGAACAGGATATGTACAAGTAGAGTAGACCAGAACTAGATTGGACACAGATAGACACAGATGCTTGATGACTTTAAAACAACCTAGTGAAAGTCAAATAGATGTGGAATGACTGGATATGAACCTAAGGAGCAACAGCTCCTTACATCAACAACTGGTTATTCAGCATGGAAACCTTCAACAGGCTGACATCCATCATGGATTTCCTTCAAGGCAAGTTAGCAACCATCAATTATTGGAAGAAGTTTATGTCTACACTGGCATTCAAGAGCAACCTCAACAAACAGGAAGCAATGTTCAATGATCTCACTCTAAAGGACCATTATCACAGGATGTCAAGCAATATGACTGCCACCACCCAGCCTTCCCAATCCCTTCCCTGATTATCCTTGTCATCTCTGCCCCTATCTCCACAATAGAATGATTCCCATGTTGCTATCAGATTGTGATTGTGATCCATCTGAATTGTTCCAGGTAGGTATTACATGGGTCCTGGTTTCAGGTATTAATCAATATTACATAGCCTCTTTCACAGATTATATCACAGCGGCCTGAAACAAACACTAGTTAAAGGTATCACTGGTGAATTCACTCCCTGGTTGTAGCCTCATCTGAACCCCCAACCCACACAGTTTCATCCAAGCACATCCTTCTTTCCATGCCAATTGTATGAGAAGCTGGTTTCTCATGCCAGCAGAGAAGCTTGTGACTCCCACAGATCTCTTTGATATGCTGTATCTCAATTTCCCTGAGTGGGGTATCATATTCAAGCATGGACACTATTGAGGGGATCTCACCTATATAGTGTATATAACTCCAACTCCAACAAAGTCAACATCTTGGTTGCATCACAAGAATTAGAGGTGCCTCCATGGCACAGTGAAGATGAGAACATTGGTTGCAACTTGCATGCCCTGTTCTCTCTGCAAACCTACAATGGCACTCACTGTACTTTTACACATGGTCTTGACACCTATACATACCACAGCTATCACTATGTCTCTGATCTTTTATCAATGGAAGTCCTCTAGCAGCAAGTTCACCCTTTTCCCACTCCATTCCCACATCAGATTGCCCTCCATATGCAATCAGGTATTGACCCCACTTTCACAAAAGCAACTCTGGATAAATTCCAGCACCAATTTTGGAAGGCTGGAGATCTTGTCATAGTCAATAATTCCCACAATATTGATCAGAAGGTTCAATTGATTGACATTGACCATGCTAACCAATCCTTTACTGCCGAAATATTGGGTGGGGAAAGGCTCAAAGTATCAATGTGAAGTGCATGAATATCATTTGCAAGGGAGTGATATTGTAAAAATCATCCATGATCCTCATAGTGATGCAAGCAATGTTCACTATGAGAACATGGGGAAGTATGGACTAGTAATCAACATCAACATAACCACTGGGGAGGTGACATTCCTTGATGCCACCCAACAGCCAGTAAGCTCACAAAATGATTTCCCCCACTCCCATACTTATTTCCTGCATTAAATTCATGCATCTCCACATCTCTTGAAGTTTTACATTCCAGATCAACCCCTCACTATGCCTGATGTCACTGGTATTGATAGCGGAGACCCAAAGGAAGTAATGCAAACTGAAGATATTGCTTTTGTCAAAACAGGACCTTATAGAGGTGTTAGCAGGCCTATACTAGGATTTCACAGAGACATGGTCCTGCTGCATACAATGAATTCCAATCAACCTCCCATTGTTGCTGTCAAAATTGCAACAATATCATTCAAACCTGTTCCAAACACCCTCAAGTTCACAAGAGACTGAGGCAACAATGTAAGGCCAGGAGATGCAGTTGTGGTCATATGCAGAGAATTATTGAAAGGTATGGGAATAGTTAGTGCAGTTGACCTCAAAAAGAAGATGCTAGAAGTCATCAGGCATGCCAACATGGTAAATGTCTAGATTGTCCGATCATCCTCCATATCCATCATGTTAATCAATATTATTTCAACAGGGTAACTTTGTTGTGCCAATCACAAGGAACCAGTATCACACTGTGATAAAGCTCACCATGACCAAGTAAAAGAAGTCCTGGTCATCTCCAGTGAGTAGAAAGGATAAAGAGGCATCCTCCTAATAATTTCTGAGCATACATGCATGGTTGCCCCTGGTAACACCCTGCCCATTGAAAGACAGATAAAATGGGTGTGATGCCAACCACCAGACTAGTCCAAGATAAACAATAAGTGAAGAAGGGTATGAGTGGTACTCATCCCTAAGGAATTTCTAAAGGTTGCAAAGTGAGAAGGGGACAGGATCAAGGTGCTCCCTATTAGTTTGAGGGGGATCTGGCATGTATCCAGTAGTGAGAGTTCACCAGACTGAAAGTACCTGATTAAGAAAAAAGACTGAGCACAAGGAAGAAAATGAGGATGATGAAGACAGTGATGGGGGAAAATGTCCTGCAGAAGTCAGGCAGGGATCTGATGAGTTGAAAAAAGTGTTCATAATTTTGGAGGGTACAAATTTTATAGTCAGAGCATTTTCGACTGACAGGTAGTCTAGCCATGACATAAAGTACCTGTTATGGCTGTGCGGAAGAACTCCAGAGATATTGATAGGACCTTGACTTTACCTTATGTGGTGCACCACTATCCAAGTCTTGGTGTGTGGTCCTGTATTTGTTGGAGGGTTCGGAGGTGTGGAGATGAGTTGGAGTGACTCAGAGAGGAAGAAGGATTACCATTGGGTTACAACGGGAGTCTGGCGTCAAGCTGAGTATTGGAGGACATCTAGTCCATTTGATATCATGACTGGATATGTACAGCAGAGATGGTACAGAATATATACTATGTAGTGCATCAGATTTGTAACAAGGTCATAATGGATGAGTAATGAGATGGACGTTGGAAATCTATGAACCAGAGCTGTGCACTGGTTGTGCAGTTTGCCGGAGCTGTGCTGCACAGAGACAGGAAAAGGTACAGAGTGTGAGATCTAACTAAATAGAGAACAAAGAAGTTACATGATATATCTACAGAGGTCCGGAGGAACGGAGATGCATAATGGGTGTGAACACACCAGAGATAGGAGCAGAGTTGGTGCTCAGAGGACCGGAGTTGTCATGGATATGACAGTACCCATAAGAAAAGATAGTGTCCATCATCCTGTTATCAGCAGGAATAGATTACTAACAATAGAAAAAGGAAATATAATCACCACCATACCCATCTGGTTATATGAACAGGTGGAGAATTGTATGCACTTCAAAAAAAAGAGAGGAACTGGACCTGAATGGACTGGATACATACAATAATGGGTGGACTAGAATCAAATCAATGACAAATGGGACACGGATGGTATGCAGATTGAATGCATGCTTGAGAGAGACTGTAGATGACCTAGGAAAAGTCAACCAGACATAGATAGACCAGATTCAAACCTATGGAGCTACAGCTCCTTGCACCATCTATGTTCAGAAGAACCATGTTGTCCTCAGGTGTGATGAGATCATTTGTGAGGTCGAGAACACGCAATATAAATTGTCCTTAGAGGTGCTGGAACTACCATGGTGGGAAAAATACTCAGTGTCAAACAGGTTGTCAAGATTGTGAAAGCCTTCCAATGGGGTGTGGGAATGGAAGCAAGAGCGCAAATCCCACCTCCCATGCCAACCCCACCTCCAACATCAACAAATGCTGCTCCAGGTCCATCCTCTGGCCCTTGGGTTATAGATCATGAAGATCATAGAGACCTGGAGTCCCTGTTGATGAGTGCACCTACCTTATTTTCTCTCATGTCTCACTCATATATTTTCGTTGAACTGGCAGGAACAACACCTCCTGATTCCCATCTTTACCAAATGGCTCTTCAAAGTGCTGATGCCCTAGAAGAGACAGAAGCAATCCTATGGGACACTTTGCCTCCCTATTCATAGGCTGAGCCAGCTGATATGGTGGAGGAAGGCAGGTTCACTGTAAACTTAGTACATGTAATGATTGGGAGGAGATGCCATCTGGAAAATGAAGCAAAAGAAGAGTGTTCAAGGTGCCACATGAAGGGCAGAATCCAAGGACTCATATTCGATCTCCAAGCAGCCATGGAAAAAGCATTTAAAGAATGGGACATACTTTGAGACATGGTTAGCCTCTGCACATTATGACAACACAAGAAAGTGGCAGTGAGCATCTTCCAGTGGTGGGCATAAATCATGCACTCATATCTTTGTGAAGCTGAAAGCTTGGAAAGGGGGGAAAATCTTTATTTTGTCATGCATTGACTCCTGTATGCAAGAGAGTAGATAGCATCTAAATACTGCCATATCCCTCTCTATCAGACACAAGGCACTAAAACCACGAAACATCACAGCTATGGTAGCTAATACCCATATTTCACAATCATAATCATTTCTTTGCAATGGGACTGTCTGGGTGGATAAGTGATCACCAAGTAATGAGTTATAGAATACTTACTGTAATGGGATGTGCAGTCCAGGGCTGTAGGTCCATACAGACTTCTGGAAGTGTGGTGCCTGTGACAGAGAACAAATGTGACATAAACCTCATGATTTCATTTCAGAGTATTAGTGAGTGGCAGTGAAGAATGCTGCAGATTTGGTATGTACTTTCACATTAATCTGCCATGGATTCTCTTCAGCAAGACTATCGAAGAGCCAAAGCTCATGTTGTGTGAAGTCAGCAATGCAGACAACCCAGTGCCCTGGCTGGTGAATTGAGATAATCCATGTGTCTTTCTTTCAGAACTTGGTGTGCTTTGTTGCTTTGCATAGGTCATTGTCAGTTTTGTAGCATGCACAGGGGAGATCGAAGGTAGAAAAAATAGCAAACTGATAAACTTGTTGAGGACTTATTGCAAGCAGCAGGAGTGGAATACAGCTGTTGATGCAGATGTCATTGACACATGAAGTTGGATAAGTCAGCATGGCAACATCTTGTGGTTCGAACATATGGTGGTTGCACCATTTGCCAAGCATGTCTGAGTCATGAGGAATGATGGGCAGCAACTGGGGTGGGGCTGGTGTCAGATCTATGGTAAAATGCTTGCCATTCTCATTAGTAAATGCTCATTCATGCAGTGACTGATGTACTGATGGCACACTCCAGATGACTGTGACACCAATTGTGTGGAAATCACATTGCTTGTCATCATTTCAGAAACCAATACCTGCCTCAGTCAGGTAGTCAAGTGCAAGAATGTCTTCCGATTTGATAGTCAGTTGTCCAGCAGGGTCTGACAGGAGAGTCAATCGCTGTTTCTCTGTTGTGTTTTCAGGGGCCTCAATGACCATTGGAGAGATCCAACATCAGTAAATTGGAAAGTGTCTAATTCATCTAATTTGCATCTAATTCAGGCTTATTAAGCTTATGGATGCCACCATAAGCTTAATCAGCCTGAATTAGATGCAAATTAGACGAAATTAGACACTTTCCAATTTACTGATGAAGAGAGAAGCACATCAGAAGGTGCCATAAGTTAGCTTGACAGCTAATGCCACAGCTTCCTGTGTATGTGTGTCAAAGCAATATTTCAATGTAAACAAACTTGACCAGCAGAGAGGTAATGACAACAACTGTTCACATCAGTTTTGAAGAGGAAGGATGTACATCTGGTCTGGGAGACATTAGCAGTGAGGCTGGAAACCAGTAGATGCTTACTTTCTGAAAGGCGAAGAGCTACCTTCACTGCTGTGATCTCATTCCCATATCACTGGCAGAGGTTGTCCACCTCTATTCCTAACTGCTGCTGCTCTTCTAAGCAATGATCACATTTGACCATTGCATGAATTCCATCCTGGATGGCTTTGTCATCCATCCAGCATGGAATTTGTCCAGTCAAAGGCAAGATCCAGACATTCTCCATTAATGATTCATGACTTCAAAGTTCATTGAGTTTTGTAGGGAGAGGTTTGGGAAGTGGGATCAACCATGTCAGGTCATGCAGATCAGTGAGTTGTGCACAGTAGGTGTAAAATTTCTGAATGGCCACCATCAGGGCAGGCTGCTGCTTTGAAATTACCTTTTGTGTTCATTGGTGAAGCTTTGTCTCTGTATTCAGTTGAGAGTGCAGTAATAACAAGAGGGAAAGGTTTACCAAGCATGTTTTGTGCTTCCCCAACCACACAATCTAACTTGTCCCATTTGAAAAAGCTTCCAATAGCTCACTTGCATATGTTGATCTTGAGATCATGGGCCAATAGCAGCATCTGGATGAAGTCAAGGTCAATATCCTTCAGTTCAGGAAACTTATCACCAACATTAAGTGATGTGTACAGGGCCTCCACTTTGCCCATCAAGCAATCATGGGTGTGTTTCAGGCTTGCCAGGGTGCCTGCAGTATCATCAGAAATGAGCTGCTTCTCAATTGCATTCTTCATGGTTTGGATTGCTTGGTTGGTCATATTGACGTCATCCTGGAGTTCTAATACAGCATTCAGTTCCTTTTTTTTAGCTGAGTGGGTGCATCTGATGAGCCCCAAATCAGTCATGCATTATAGGACTGCCAGAATCACTTAGTCATGAGCAGAGAGAAGCAACTCACAGGAGTGAATGGACAGCTGAGATTTCCATTGAGAACATCACTGGCATCTAAGCTCATCGAGAGGGATGCCACACTCTTTGAGGTTGTCACTGGCTGCCCTTCCTTGATCCAGCACCCCTCACTGGAGATGGCGCTTGATCCAATCTCTGAGGTCCATGCACATCTCAGCACTGACAGCCATGGCTTGGTGGTCAATAAGCCAGATGCGGCATTGTCACTGCAATCCAGAAAGTTAGGGACCAATTCTGAGAGCTGTTACATCACTCACTGAGGAATTCTCAATTCCAATAAGCTTGATCATCTGTGACCAGAGTCGCTCAGTGCCTTCACTGTCTGATAGGCCAAAATCTACTGAGAGGTGGGGACTGTATACAAGTTGGCAGGCCCACTTATGGCCATAAGCATGCATTGCAATTGTCACAAAGTGCAGCTGAGGAGTGACATCTGAGGAAAGAATATTGTACAGGAATAGGTTAGATCCAAGGTATGCAGCTCGAAAGTATGTTGGACAACTTACTAACAATAATGTCCTGTCTAAGGTACAGCCAATGTCATACAGAACTGTAATGGTGGCTGACTGCAGGAGCAATGAAAATAGATGAGCAATTAGGGCAAGGGAATACTTCTGCTGGTCACTGGGGGAATTGATGTTGGCAAAAAAATAATGGAATATCATGGTGACATATGAGCACCACGAGGCTGGGATCATCAAAGATTTCCATACAAGTCTTCTGCTTCTTCCCATCGGCAGCTTCATAAGCTGTTTTGCAGGAATCAAGGGCCTCATCAGGTATCACAAACTTGTGAGCCCTCGGTGGTTTCTTCTGTTGTACCTCAACATGAGCACCCATTGCATTGACTTTGCTCTTCAAAAGAAAATAAGGGGGATTGTAAAAGGCAGGACAGTCTCTAGCAGAGCAGTGATGTTGGTGATGGTGTCAAAATATAACTCTGATACAGCTCTGGTACAACTCTGATGGTGCTCCACCCTCTTTTCATACATCCTCCACTACATCCACCTCAGAGTTGCATTTATCCATTTCAGGGATATGTTGCAATGCATTGTACCATTTCTATGCACATTGTATGACTTTCTAAAGTTGTACTACTTGTTTTCTTTCTTTCAAGCTATTCCTTTCTCATCTCAAGCCATTCCTAATGCACTTCACTTACTCTTGCTTAACTCCGGACCAGAGTTTTCTGGAGTTAGATGTGCACATACCATTTCACTAATTAATCCTTTCATTCTTCTTGAACTCACATCAGTTGTGATTGCTCCATTGGGCATCTGGCTGAGGTAAGATTTACCTACAATTGTACTAATAGTTAGTAGTACTGAGTACCTCTGCCCATACTATAGATTTTGTCAGGTTATGAGCCCTGCTAGTGTGCTGTAGCAAACTCATTGTCAAAACACCACTCTGTTCTTACTCACAGAACACTGTTGCTGCCCCAACACATCCAGGTCCATCTCCAATGTCTGAGTCCAACTCTGGAAATGTTGCCACCTGTCCCCTACTCACAGGTCCTGTAAAATTCCAAATATGGAAGTTCCACATCACCTCCAAGCTCTGGAACAGGAAGGTTCTTGGAGTAACCCTCAGGACTGATGTATGTCCCACTGCATCTCCTCCTCCAGCCATCAGCACCAGCTCTGCCACTCCAGGCATCTTCAGAACCACCTTCTTCACTGAAGATGTCCAAAAATGGATGGAACATGATGAAAAGGTGCAAGGTATCATTTAGCACCACCTCTGTGACACACTTCTGATCAAGACTGCTCACCATACCATGGCCAAGGCACTCTTCGACCATCTTGTCACACTCCATGAAACCTCCAATGTTACCTCCACCTTTTACTCATTCCAACAACTTCTTTCCTCTGAATGGGATGGAGAGTCTGACATCTCTGACCACATCACCTTCCTCCAGACACTTGAGTCCCACCTCAGTATGATGAAAATGAGTGTATTCAGCAAAATGCTCACCTTCATCTTATTCAACCCACACCTGCACACTCTGGAGTGGAACACCTTCACTTCCTCCATTGTCAACTCCACAGAAGACAACAAGCTAACCTTTGATGCTGTTGAAACCTGGATGCTCTCTGAGGAGGCTTGACTTTGGCTCTGACTCCACTCCACTGACTCCACTCACACTGCCAAAACAGAGTGGAAGAGGAAGTCAAAAGGAAAATGGTGTGAGTACCACAAAATGAATAGCCACAATACAGTGAAATGTAGACAATGGGAATGATGGACAGAGGACTTAAAAGAAAAGTATAAAAAGAAGGCAAATAAAGCTGGAGGCATGCCAGAGCCCAGAGATACAGAGTGAACAAACTTAGATAGCAAACATGTAGACCATGCCCTATACAAACACATTCAAGCCTACATCACAACTGATAAGTTGAACTCTAAAACTGCCATTGTAATAGACTCCAGGGCCACCTCCCACATGGTACCACACTGAAGATGGTTCCACACCTACTCTGCAGTGAACCCCCCCCCCTGAAAAAATAAAATTTGGTGTAAAACTCCTAGAAACTCCGAAGTGTAACTTCTAAGCTAATGAAAAGGGTGTGAGTGTAGTTCTCGACCCAGGGGATTACAAATAGAGAAACAAAAAGGGTGAGGGCAAATGTGGATGGTTCACTGATGTCCTGAGAGAGCTGGAAAATGAGAGTCTGATTTCTCCCCATTTGGTAGGGCTAAGGAATCAACTATGGAGTCGTTAGGAATTGTCAGGAGTTGCAGGACTTAACTGGAGTTGAAGGGAAATAAAGGAAATTGGGCTCGAAGACTTAGAACTAATGGTAGATGGTGGTAATTGGCTTCTATAACTGAGTTCTATGTATAAACTTTTAAGTCTGGGCATTCCCAAGACTGTGAATCAAAAGGAAAGATGAAGGAATGAATGTAGACACTGTTACAATCATCTAATCTATGATATATGAACACCCTACATCGCTTACATTCAGTACAATTACCCTAGAAACACTACATGCAAACCTAGACTCTATGACACACAAACTCTATGCATGACCCCACAACCCTACCCATGCATAAGGTATGACATCACATGCATTCTAGACTGCTCCAGACCATTCTACACATTACCCATGACCCATATCCTTTACTACACCCTTAGACCTATTCATATATGATCTTCCATTCTTCCACACCCTTGCACATCAGGCATGTACAAGGCTGTACCAAGCTTCCATTTGATCTCTACTATATTAAATACATGCACATACATCATGAGCATCTTAGATTAGTACACCATAGATACAAACATCCATGTAGCATATAAAGGCTTGAATAAAATCCACCAAAGGATAGTCTTGTCCTCTTGGTGTTTCCTCAGCATCAAAGTCATCGACTCATTCTCCCCTTTCCTCTCTAATTGTCTATTGAGTGACCTAGAGCCTTAAGTGGTTCTGAGTTGTTTCACCTGCTCCTCACACCTCTGGCAGTTCGCAAGGATCACCTTATGCTCCTTCCCCTTCCCAGAGTTCAGCCCCGCCTGTGCCTGCTCCTTCTGCCTCTGTTAGCTGCCTCTGAGTCGCTGAACAAGCAGACTCACCTGTCTCTTCATGGCCTTCTCTGCCTCCCTCCTCATGGCTTGCTCCGCTCACCTCTGCACCTCCACCTCTGCCTCTGCTCGCGTGTGTGCCTCCTCCTCTGCCTTCCTGCACACCTCCTCCGCCTTCCTCTGCACCTCCTCCTCCTTTCTTGCCTTCATCCGCCTCCTCCGCTTGGCAGCCTTCATCTCCCACATCCTGTCATCGTTGTCCTTGCGCTCCGCCAGACAATTGTCAGACCAAGACTTGATGTTGTTGATTTCGGACATAGATGGTAGTGGTTGGAGATCAACCCTGTTTCCGACTCTGTTGTGACTTATACCCCCAGTTCAAACTCCAAAGCCTCCTAACTCCGCAGTCCCTAAAGGCCTTCAGAGGTTCAGGCCTAAGAGGGGGATACTGTCATATCCCATCAACTCCGACCTCTGGAACACAAACTCTGCTTGCACCTCCAGTGCATTTCCTGTCAAATATGTACCTCTGCAACTCCAGACCACTCATAGATCTCCTTACGTATGTTTCTTATTCTGTATATAGTTTAGTCTCGCCCCTCTGTTCCCTCCAACGCTGTGTAGCACAGCTCTGGCACTCAGATATCCAACCTCCATATTATACATCTACATAGCCTCCGACTTTCCTCTGACTATATATACTCCAATTCTGTATGTAGATACTTTAGCCTGAATATCACCTTAGACCACTCCTCTCAACTTCTCCGTTCTCTCCAATGCATCTCCAACCAAGAAGGCCATGACAGTGCAGAGATGTGACACATAAGTCATGCATTAAGCCTTCACCCCTCTGGACGCGATCCTCTGAACCTTCAGCCATCTCTGGCCATTCGATCCCCTTGACCTCCGATCTCTGACTGGAGTTTGAGCAGAGGAGATCCAGTCTTAACATTGACAAAGAGACTGTGCTGCAGGAAAGGGTGCTATGGTAAGGGATCGCGTCCTCATGCTGCCCTAAACTCACTGTAACGTCTCCAAATTGCTCCGACTTGCACAAGCATTGATGTTTGAAGTCTACCAGTGTCAGAGGACTGACGACACTTACACAGTAGTGCCCACTGAGAAACCATTTCACTTGTTCAACCTGTTGCTTGCCTACCTGCCACCCCTGCCAGTGCCAATTCGTTTACCACATGGTGAAAACATTCGTGAGACTATCTAATATGCAACCCATCATCTAGGCAACATGTTCAGAGTGTGAGTGCGGATAGCAGAGAAGGAGGTACTGGGGCCCAGCAGGAAAAACACTAAAGCCCAATATGTTTCTGGGAATGCTGGCGAAGGCCCTATAAAACTTGATAAAGGTCTGAAATATGAATTTCAAATAGGATTGCAACAGTGATATTACATTTCTTATTGAGTACTTAAATGTGCCTTGTGATCTATAATGGTTAAAGATACGTGTGTCCCTCAGATAATTGAGCGTAAGATACTATCAGTTCCCGTCAAGTACAAAAAAATCACTAAATCCTTTCTAACACTTCAACAACACAAGCTACACTTCTCAGCTTCAATCCATAGGTCAATACAGGGCTGTTCTCAATGATACTAATTTTTTCAGATTTTTATTTTTTTTTGTGCAGTGTGTAGAGATGTTCTGATTTTCAGACCTCTTGTGTGCATCCAATGCAAAAGTTGTGTCACACCAGGTCACACTTCCGGCACATGTGGGGTTTCAAATTTTGATCTCCTGCCTACCCATGGATGATGAGATGCAAAGGGGAGACTGAAATTTGTCACAGATTTTCAGCTCTGTGATTGAACTGCGGGATCTCTTGGATCTGGGGGGTCTGATTATTTTGACAATCTTTGTTGAACTATGAACATGATGTCTGCTAAACTCCCATTCATTTTTTTACTACCATACAAGTACATCAATAGTTATCTCCTAGAATTTTTCTGAGTCCATGGGATGTCAGGAAAGCAGTGATCTTGGACATTTGCACTGAAGGAGCATTTGCACTGCACATGAAATGATAGTATTGAAAAAGTTCAGCAAAGGTGTGAACACAAATCATAACATGTGTAAGCATGCCAGCTTACCTAGGTCCCATAACTAGTACATATACTGTCCACACTGCTGAATGCTACCTTTTGGTGTAACAGCTATGGGCAGTCACCATTTACACAATGATGACTCGATCATTACTTGCACATACAGTGCTTCCACAGAGGGCACAAGCATTGGGGAGCAGCATAAGAAATGTGATAATCATACAACATGTCATTGAGAATGAGATTGCAAATGTATGAATCCTGAGAGTGTTAGATACCCTCTAAGACAATTGATGAGATCATGAGATGAGCAAAATCAGGACTTGCACAAAGAAATGAAGAAGGTCTTGTATAAGTCACAAAGTACAACTAGAGTGGCAAAACTATAACAAAGCTAGGGTATGTGTATCATAAATTATGGCTATATATATGTAACCACCTAGCTGGTGCACAGACCATGTGTATGTAATATGATGTCATGAGTATAGAATGTGATAGAACATCATAGAAATGTGATGGAGTGAAGACAAATTCTGACATTACCTCCCTTTCAAGGTCAGTGTCAAGATGTGTGCACTATGAAGGGGTAAAGATACCCAGACTACAGACATAAGTAAAAAGGAGAGCTAGATGTAGCTAAGAAAACTAACCTCATTGTTGCACAGTAGTGGCAGAACAACTGAGGGAGGAATGATGAAAGCAGACTGACTAAATAGTGATGGAGATCGAAGTGCATGAACTCCAATGTAACATCAACATAATGTCCAGAATAGGATATATGAGGTCCAAAGGAAGAAAAGGACCTTACTTAATGAAACAGTCAACTCTGAGATGCTCTGGAGTGGAGTTGAGGGACTTGGTGTGCATCAGCCTTGGAGTTGTGGAGATGGACCTTGGAGAAAGTTGGAGGTCAGAGGAGGTATATTTTGACAGTCAGACATCCTTGGCCAATCATGCTGATTCATATCCATATTCAGTTTTGTCATCATTATAGTCACTTTCTTCCATATGTTGTTGCCATTGTGTGGTGAGCTCAGTATCTGGATTATCAATGATGTAAGTAAATATTGGACAAAATGCCTCACTGTATGATGAGCAGCCTGGGCAATGCTCAGGTTCATGTTCCCAGGGGTGAGCATGGAGCCACTATGTCAGAATTTGTGCACTATGGAGGGGCAGAGAGGCCCAGATTACAGACATAAGTAATAAAAGTGATAGAATGTAGCTAGAAAACTCATCTCAGTTGTTGCACACTGATGGCAGGACAGCTGAGAGAGTGAGATGAGAAAAATGGACTAAAATAGTGACAGAGATTGAGTGTATGAACTCTAATGTAACTCTGGCATGATGTTCAAAATAGGAAATATAAGATCCAAAAGAAGAAGACGATCTTATCGAGTGAAAAAACGCTCCAGAGTGGAGATGGCAGCATTGGTGTGTGTCAACCTTGGATTTGTGATGATGACTCTCAAAGGAGGCTGGAGGTTGGAGGAGGTACATTTTGACACACTGCATATTACTATGAAGATGGTGGGTGCAACCAATAACCATTGGTGAGCAGGAAGGAGATGCATGAGGAGGAGAGCTGGGAAGGCTTGGGATGACATATTACCTTGAGTGGTCATGATGGACCACTTTTCTTCTATTGCTATTGTTGAGGGGGTAGATGTTACAACTACCTCAGGTAGAGGATAGATGTAGCCTCTAAAGAGGGTCTAGAATACTAAGGATGAAGGAGAGCAAGGCAAGCTGCTCTATGAGGATGAGGTACTGGGTTTGAGGTGAACAAGGTATTCTCTTTGCTCTGTCTCAATGATCTAATGTTGATGAGTGGCAGGAGATTCACTGAATAGCATAGCTTCAAGAGTGCTACAAAGTCTCAGAGAGCTAGGAGATTTCTGATGAGGGACTAAGAATAAGGAGCAAGGATGAGGCTAAGACCCAGTTTATTGAGGTACATGAAAAGGAGGTCTAGCTTGGAAAATACAAGTACAGAAAGATATAGACATAGAATGAGTACAGGGTAGGTAAGGAAGGCATTGTTAACTGAGCAAATGGAATCATGTGGAATGCAATGGAAATCAGACAAATAGTCATGGTATCATAGTCAGTGAAAAAGAGAAAAGAATGTTCAGATTGGGACTGATACCTTTGTGTATGTATGTGGCATGTGATTAGAGGAAAAAGGGGCTGATTGTAACATTACTGTCAAAATCTATGGTATGGGCAAAGATACCCAGTACTCAGCCAGATGCCCAAGGAAGCAATTACAACTCAGTCATATTTGCCATTCCTTTCAGTGTATTCTTTGTTATCATCAGAAGGAAGACAATGTGCTGGGAGTGCAACCAGTGCTGTGATGTCTAGATGGTAAGCCTCTCAAGCTGTGTGATGGTGGTGGTGAGCTTGATGAAGAAGGGGTTGGTTGGTGCTGGTAAAAAGGGCAATGCATCTGAGTGTCACCAGGGATGGTGTGGTGACAGATGGGGCAGACATAGTTTGGGCAATTGATGCACTGGTGGTCCAAGTGGTGGCAGTGATGGCAAGTTTCATGATATCAGGGTTGTGACAAAAGGAGAGGGGTATCTCCTTGATTTTCAGTCCAGTGGGCTTCTGCACACTCTATGGCAGTGAGTTTTGCAGGGTTTAAATGTTCTGAGGATGTGAAAGGGGTACAATAATACACCATGTTACAATATGACTATAGTTCACACTGACCTTTGCCTGGTGTCACCCTTGCCCCTGCTCCCCTCTTTCCTCATGATGCACTAGCCATCATGTGGTCTCTGTTACATCATTGCAGCATGTTGGTTGTTGCACCATTGCTGCATTAGCCATTGCATTGTTGTCATTGACCTTTGCCCAGGTTGCCCTTACTGTTTTCCTTGTTCTCCTTGTTCCCTTGCAGCACTCTGGCTACCATGTTTCCATTGCTGCTACCATCTTCATCACATGGAACAGTCCATCCTGTCATGGCAAGTCACATTGTTGCCATCATTGTGCTGTAGTTGCAGTTGTGACTATCATACTGTCATTTACAATGCCATTGTGGCCATGCCAGGCATTGTGAGAGAGAGTGGAATGATGGCAGCAGGGTTCTGCATGGGTGTGGGTACCTGTGGGTATGGGTGGTGGGTTGCCCTTGAGCATACCCATACTCATACCCATACCCACATGGTGGGTATGTGGCTATGCAAGGATAGAATTGCATATAGCACAGCATATGAATTTTCATATCACAACCACCCTACTCAGCTTGAACCTCAGTTCCCCATTCTCTTTGCATACCTACCTATCTACTTCTTTGACTCTCAATATGCAACCAGCAGCTCCTAAATGTGTTTCTAAAATTACAGAACGGGCCAATGCTGTTCTCGAGGACAAGTGAGTACCCAGAAAACAATCTAACAACCATCTCGAGCCAGCTAACACTACAGTGAGCTCAAAAACCCTTTCCATGTTGGCCTCATTTGCAGTGTGTGATGCACACTGCCTACTCCTGTGGGAATTTCACTTAGCTTTGGTGGAGTTATAAATAGACCTTACTCCTGGCTATCTGAATGGTCCCTGAGTTATGTAATATAATTCACACAGTACAGATATATGGCCATTATAAGACAGTGATGTCATGAAAAGGGTTTAACACCATTATGGTTAGATCCCTTTTTCTTACTCAACAAAATTTTATTCTTTTTCTGCTTGATGGTGGCCAGTCTGGTGAAGCCATTGCCAAGCAAACTGATGTTAGCCCTTTTATGGTATCCAAACTTCACT